>LAEG01001103.1:0-12537 GCA_001455585.1 Diplodia scrobiculata
GTACAAGAGGGGCGAGAGGGCGCAGAGGCGGGATTCCCGGGCATCTCGCTGGGGAGGGTCAGAGCGGCAGAGGTGGCGTGGCAGCGCGCGCAGCGCGCCGCGTGAAGGCGCGGGTTGCCACGACAGGCGGCGGGGGTTCGGTGGAGGCCGGGGGGCGGTGGAATGCGGCACGCGCAGGGCTTAGCTTCCGCGAGGGTGCTGAACCAGAAGGGGCAAATGTACGGTGGGAGCGTGGTGGGCGGACGAATGACAGTGGTGGGCATCCCGGTAGGCAGAGGGGGCGAGCACGGCAAGGCCCGCAGCGCCGCCACGCGCACGGTAGGAGCATTTCTAGCGACCGGGCGACCCGGCAATTGGACCAGGCGATGACCCGTACCGCAGCGCTGGGTTGCCCCGAGAGCGGGGTGCTGCGCCAGCTGGGCTCCGCAGAGCGTGTGATGGGGCGCGCCGACGTGGCGCGCACCCCGGTGTTGATAAGGCGGTTGCGGGCCAGCCGAGAGCGCAGCAGAGCAGCTCCAACGACGCTGCGAACGGGGCCCGCACGTGGGCTGCAAGCGGTGCGCTGGGCGGCGGTCGATCTCGCCCGCAGATCGCAGTGTGGTCGGCGTGTTCTCTCAGGCGGGCGCGCCCTGCGCCGCCATCGCTCCGACGTCTCCAATTGCAGCGTCGCTGCGGTTACACAGGCCGCAGCGCCCGCTTTTCGCTCGTCAACCGCGCTTCGTTGAAAAAGCACACTGCTCAGCATTGCTCCGCCCGTCGCCATTCGGCCGCCCGCGTCCAGCAAGCTGCTCGACGGCTGCCCTGCGCGCACCGCCCGCCCCGCGCCCCCATTCGGCCGCCACGCGAGCGCGGGCACCAGAAGTCACGGCTTGCCTCTACGTGATGGTACCATTCCACACTGCCTCCTGACGTGATGCTCGACGTCCAATGCCCCAGCGCTGGCCGTGCCGCAGCTGCCCAAAGTGCCATTGCCCCCAATATAAAAGCCCCCGCCCTCGCCCTCGCCCGCCGCATCCGGCTCTGTACCCGTCAACCTTCTTCCAACCATCTCTCCCGCACCCCCCAACCGCAGAAACAATGGCTGTCACCAAGCAAACCCTGGCCCCGGGCAATGGCGTCGACAGGCCGCGCGCCGGCGACGACGTCACCATTGAGTACACGGGCTACCTGTTCGACGCCAGCGCCGCCGAGAACAAGGGCAAGAAGTGAGCTCCGCCACGGCCCTGCCTCCAGCTCACCCAGGCTGATGCCCAGTGCGACCAGGTTCGACTCTTCCATCGGCCGCGGCGACTTCAACGTCAAGATCGGAATTGGCCGCGTCATCAGAGGTCTGGTTCCCGCGGAGGCCCCTTTGCGCCGCGAGCACGAAGCTGACTTGAATCCAGGCTGGGACGACGGCATTATCGGTGCGGGCAGCAGCGAGGGCATGACGTTAGGCGAGAAGGCCACCCTGACCATCTCGAGGTACGTTCCTGGCCCGAGCAGAACGCCCCATGACGCAGCTAACCAGACCACGCCTCAGTGACTACGGCTACGGTGCCAACGGCTTCCCGGGTCACATTCCGCCCAACGCCGATCTCGTCTTGTAAGTCCTGCCCTGCACCTGCTCTTTCGATATTTTTCTGACACCTGGGCAGCGACGTCGAGCTTAAGGCCATCAACGGCAAGCGTGCCTAGGCTACGGGTTAGTTTTGCCTTCAGCCCACCCTTCCCTGTCCCCCTGTTCCATTCCAGGAACGCGCGGTTGTCGGCTCCCAAGCCGCTCCCGCGGCGCTTCTTGCGGCCCTCTGATGCCCCAAGCTTCTCCCGATCGTTGCAACCTTAGTGGCGGTGCTGACGGCCCAGTTCCTCCTTAGCGGCTTCCCCGGTCCCCTCTCCTGCCAGCTGTTTCGCTGGCCGTCTCGATGTTTTTCTGACGCCTGGACAGCGATGTCGGGCTCAAGGCCATCAATGGCAAGCGTGCTTGAGCGCTTCGCAGCTCTATGCATCCCCATCCATATCCGTGGGCGGTATTAGGCATTGCAGGAACTCCGGGTGGAGGCCATAGTGTGCTCTTCGCTTTCTCCTTGCTGCTTTCTCTGGTGGAAAAAGAACCACGATTGATACGTAAAAGTAAATCAACAAAAAAAAAAAATTATTTGCACTACGGTTCACTCCCGCCGCGATGTAGTTCGCGCCAATTGCGGCTCAAGGCCTCGCCAATTGCGTGATTTGCAGTCGAGCTCCCTGTTTCACTCACCTTCACTTTGCTCGACTATACGTGTAGCATTGTTCGCACCCATCCATGCACACCGCATCTTTAATCTGACGTCATACAAGGTATTCTGACATGGTTGAAGGAATGCGCATGATTGCAGGGGGTCGGCTTGCGTTGATTCATTGAAGACTCCAGCAGTTGGCAACAACGAGGAGCGTAGCAGGTTGGTGCGATGACTCCAAAAAGCTTGTGCTGTCAATCCTTTGCCCGACCAGGCATCACGACACACTGCCGGGACTGTTCCACGGGAACGTTCCCGGATGCCCTGGGCCAGGTACGCCTGGGCCGATCATGGCGGAGTGGCGTCTTGGTGAAACTCACCGGCTGACGCATCTTGACAGCCGGCCACCCAGTCAGAATGCGAAAATGGAGCAGCAGGTATGGATGTCTGGAGGCACGGAATGACTGCCCTCACACGGCTAATTCCTTGCTCGGCCCAATGATCCGTTAGAGTGCGGAAAAGCTACATGTCGTACAGCAAGAAAAGTCACGCAATCAGCCTATCGGCGTGTGGAGTCAACCCGACGTCCCCGAGATTTCCGATTCGCACTATGCATGGATGGTACTTGTGGATTGCCAATTTTTTTTTTTGACTGCTACCCGCTGTAGCCGCAGGAGTCAATAATGCTGGTCAGTGCCCAGACTCAACCAGAAGGACCATCCCAGCCGCGGAAGCGGGTTAGTATCGCTTGTCAGAGCATAGCACAATCCGGATTTAGAATAGCCACCCACTAAGCCGCTACCGCATTGTGAGGCGGCTTGATAGACTTTGTCACAGCTGCCCACTTGCATTTCACGACTCTGGGCTTCGCGGCTATCGAGGGTAATGAGAAAAGAAATGAATTGCATGGGACAAGAGACCTGTCATATCGGGATACGAGGCCGGAAAAAGCAATGTTTCTTTTTCGTTTCTTTATCCCCCTCCGTTCAGGAGAGGAATTAAAGTGGACATCATGAGTCAACTTCCATACCATATCGTAGGTCATCCATGATTTCTTTTCTGCGTATGGGTGCCTTGTCCATTGAGTGGCTTGGCCGTTGAACTCCACCTCAAGTCATTCCGGCCCTAACGTGCTTATACAACCCGCTGTCACAACAGTATGAGTTGCACAGGCCCAGCCCCATTCTTGCGGGGCGAAAAGAACAAGGCATTCTCGGCGGGATACTAGAAAGGTATAGTGCTACAGGGAGCGTGGCATTCTTGGCTGGCGGCGTAGTCCTTCATCCGGGTCGTGTTCTGATGGAGATCGACAAGCCCTTGTTGCCCGAGATCTTCCTTATCCCCAGCAGTCATTGCTGAGCTTGTAAGCCATGGTTTGGTGATGGCCATTGGCAGTGGCCGCGTACTTTCGGGAGCTCACTTCACTAGTCATTGTCGCACAGCAGCAGTTTGACCCGTGGGGCAAGGCCGTGAAGAAAAACATGGTTAAAGGCGACGACATCGGAAAACGCTGCATGCAAGTGTTGGGGATGCGCGAGTAAGACGACGCATCCTGTGCCATAGCATCCCTCACTACGAAAATAGATTGCAGGCTCCTGCAACTCGACAGACCGCAGACCACTGGTGGGGAACGACTGCCACCTGGCGGGCAATAGCGTCCGCCTGAGACCGTGTTCCTTGCTAGGGGCTGGTGTGGATGTGCACGTACGTTGTAGATCGTTGGAGCTTGCATGCGTCGCCGATTCGTACCATGTCCCGATAGTGCAACCGCCTCACCCGCGACACGCACGACGTTTCTCTGTTCGAAACGTGATGGGTTGGTATATTTTCAGCCCATGCGCGCTGCCATTCCAATGGCGCAGCATCAGTGATCGACCATCACGTCTCAAGATCCGAAGTGGAACTGGATTTCATTTAGCTTGGGATCAGCCAATCATAAAGGCCAGCTTCACCGACCCGGCATGGTCCCACCATACCATGTGGTGTTAGAGAATCCTCGACGCCCTCCAAGCTCGCCATTAAGTAGGCAAGGTATTCGCAGGCGTATGGAATTCGAACTTGTGGTAATGTTTGCTACTGTTTGCTTTGCCGCCAGGTTTGCGTATGCACATTTGCAATGTGAAGGTTGATCATCACTGCATTGTATTTGGCGTAAGCCTCCTTAGACCCGTATTTAGTCCACACCATTGGTTTAGACTACGCAAGCTTAGTAACGTAAGATTTACACTGCTAAATCTATATAAGTACTTGTTAATTTTAACTAAACTATTGAATAGAGATTAAACCCTATGTTTGTCTCTAGTTACTTATTAACCACCTTAGCTGGTGATTGCCGTAGTATAATATTTATCTAAGCTATTAACTGGTTCTAAAGTCTCTAACGCCTTAACTAAAGAGTAAACGATAACACTAGCTATAAGAACACCGGTAGCAGACTATAAAGGCGTTCTTATGTAGGTATTAGTGCCTAATTTTATAACTTGAAAGGCGAATGACAGCGATGATAACGTGAGACGGCACTGCGATGAGGTCGTGATTGGGGAACTAAGTCGCATGTATCAAGCTTCCATCTTAAAACACACGGGAATCTATACACGCCATTATAGTGGGTGACATCATAATTGAGCCCACCCGCCGCTGCTTCACAAAAAGTATTGCACCATACTTACGCGGGTAGTTGAATTCAATATCCGGACGCGATTGGTTGCATTTAAGACCAACGTCCACGGCCGGATAATGGATTCAATAACCATTGTAGGAAGAGTGTAGCGTCCTTCGTGGATCTAAGAGGGCTCGGATTTCTGTCACCTGCTGTGCTATCTGATGGTCAACGAGGCTGAATGGATTGAAAGACAGAGAGATGAGGAAATATGCTGGCTGCGCATGCTAAAGTAGGGCACATAATCTATAGGCTTGGCCCTGTTTCTTGGTACCGGCGGAAAGATTGTCCACACGATGATCGAAGAGGTTTTGTTGGTATATTGCGGAGCGACAGTCATGTGGTTCTGCAACCGTAGGCCATGCAAAAGTATGGCACTCGTCTGTGCATGAAATGGATTGGATTGAGGCAAAGAGCTTAGCACGATACTCATACAGACGTTGAGGTATGTGTCAGAAAGGTGAATTGGTCTTAAACAGTCGCTAGACTTGGAAGAGCATGGTAGCGAAAATGTTCCAAGAATTTCTGCTCAAAATACGTCCAATCAGGAATACACTTTAAGAACGTCTCTACACTGGTTTGTTCATCGTCTCATGGGGCTGTTTACGCATTTTGCCAGCCTTTACCCAGAGTCTCGGCCACTTTGTTATCGCTCCAGTACCAGAGGTTCTTTTGCAAGTCCTTGTCATTTGCCACAGTGCTGGTCTCCTCTTCTTGGGAAACGGGGACAAAATACTTTCCCTTCACGCCCTTGGACACTACGTCTGGGCTTGCTGCCAGATACATGGCCGTAGCTGCGGCCTCCTCTGGCGTGTGGCCAGCTTGTTGGAAGACGCTCTTAGCTGCGGTGCCGACCAGGGTGCCGAACAAGTCTTTCCATGAATCCCAGGCGTCGGTGGGGATGTTTCCCGGGAAGAATGAATTCACATAGACGTTAGAGAGACCCATATTATCAAGCCGGCGAGCCAGCTCACGGGTGAAGAGGATGTTTGCAAGCTTGGAGCGCGTATACCTCCAGAAGCTGTCCAGGGCGGCAGGGGACTTGGTAGGAGCAGGGGAGGTCAGCAGCGGCAGGCTAAGCTCCTGACAGGCCAGATGCAGCGAGGATGAGACTGTCAGGATGCGGGCTTGGCCATGTTCGGAGGCGGTCTTTTCAACAAGAGGCAGTAGCAGGTTTGTCAGGACAAAGTGACCGAGGTGGTTGCCGGCGAATTGAAGCTCAACGCCCTGGGGCGAGAGCTGATAGTCGGCTGACAGAGGAAGAGCGGCTGAGCGGCATTAGTCGCGGTGTGCTGACTGCATGCAAGCAAGCAGGAAAAACAAAAGCAGCGGGTACCGTTCAGAATGAGGATGTCGAGCCGGTCAAGACGGTCCAACAAGACGCGGGCAGCGCGCTGCACGGCGTCCACGTCGGTCAGGTCGCAGCGAATGAAGTTGACGCGGCGGGCCAGGTCGCTGTCGGACAGGCCGTGTTTCTCGGACCACTCGGCCCTCGCGTCGGCGAAGCGGGACTCGGAGCGGGTGACGACATATATCTTGGCGGCGCCGTGCAGAAGCAGCTGGGCGCAGAACTCGCGGCCAAGGCCAGCGGAGCCGCCGGTGACGACAGCCACTCTGCCGGCCAGGTCGGGCGTGTCGGCGAGGGTGAAGTTGTGGGATGTCATTCCGAAGTAGGGCCAGCGGGTTGAAGGTGGGGAGGTGGGCGATGGGGTTGAAGAGCAGCGGCGGCGTGGTGATGCCTGTCCGGGTCGAGGGCTAGCGGGGTGATGTCACTGCTGCGGCCCACGTGCAAGGTGGACCTGCTCCCGTCCGCTCGCTCAACGCCATGCGTCCCCAACACCCGCACCCTCCTCGACAACGTCTCTCACGCTGATTGGCAGCCATGCTGCGCGGGTTCCTGGCGGCGCACATGGCTGTTTCGACTCGGATGCCGTGGCATGTGAGGGCCCGTCCCATGATCCCGCTGGTCTTGTCGCCGCCACCCATGCAGCTTCTTTCCCCTCCAGCAGGGCGACCGTCGGCAGATGGACGGCACGCAACAAAGCCCGCGCCTGGACCCGGGCTTTCCAGCTTGGCCTTCCTGGGAGCGTCATGGACGTGGGTCTGATCGGGGCATGCCGAACCAAGGATGAAAAGTCTGCGTTGTTCTCACCTGCGCAACGACGAATCGGAGCCGTGTGCCTGGCAGCAATGGGACGAAGGGATGCGCCGCGCCGTTGAGCCCTGGCCGGCTTGTCGTCCGCTGCCGCCAGCCCTGCCGCTCCACCAAACTGTCTCCAGATTTGCAGATGCAGCCGTGGCGGCATGAGAGGATTACCCTATCGATACCGCTGCCCTCCGCGCCGACATGATGCCCCACCGACCTGTCGTCCTCGAGATGCAGCCCTCGTCACATCCACGCCCGCCGTCTGCGCCGTCGCAGTCCCGGCCCGATGCCAGCACACGGCTGCCGGCGTCGCACTGCTGGCGCCGAATGCAGCTGGGCTCATGCGCTCCTGCTCTGCTGCGCTCTGGCTCTGCTACGCTTTGGCTTTGGCTTTGTGCGCTTTGGCTCTGGCTCTGGCGCGCTGTGGCGCTGCTGCGTCGGCCGCGCGGTGCGAGACGCCATCTCGCGTTGCTGGGGGCCGGGCCAGCGGTGCCTGTCGATCGTCAGGCTGCGGCGGAGAGCCGTTGCATCTTGGGATGCTGGGCGCGCGCATGGGGCGGGACGATCGCGTCGGTGCTGGGCTGGCATACGCACGCATTGCGGCAGCGCAGGCGCCGGCAGCTCTTGGCCTGGCCGAGGCCACGCAGGCCTTTGCAAAAAAAAAGCTGAAATGAGCCGTCCTCACAGACCGGGCGCTTGTCAGGGGGCCCAGTCAGCGTGCAGCTCGATCAAGAAGCCCGAGCGGCGCTCCAGGCACGTATGCGCCCCCATTGGTCCGCGTCAGCCACCAGACCTCCACCCATGGCCGCCGGCGATGCTCAATTTTGAGCCTGCCCGCTAGCCCGGGTTATTCGCCGGCGCCGCTCGACCCCTAAGCTAGCGCAAAGACGTCCGCTTCCTTGTTATTTCATAAACCGCGCACCACCCGTCTCTCACTCGGCCCTCACACGTCTCCGCGCTGCTGTCTTTTTGCTCCAAGCTGGGTCTTGCACACACTCCTTTGGCTCTCTAGCTACTTTCCAAGGCTCCCGGCGCACACTCTCTCAAAGGCGCAGCCCTCCTAGCTTCCCATCTTTCATCACTTCAGATCAACACAACAACCTGACCATGCAGACCATCACTGTCTCTGCGGCCCTGCTCGCCGCCCTTCCCAGCGTCATGGCCATCGGTAAAGCCATCGTTGTCAACAACTGTGACGACGACGTCAACGTCTGGACTGCCGACACCGAGCGTGGCCAGCTCGGCCCCAAGTCCCTCAAGGCCGGCGGCACGTGGTCTGAGGAGTACCACATGGTCGGCGACGGCAGCTCCACCAACGGTGGTGTTTCCATCAAGCTCAGCACCACCGACTCCTGCGAGGGCGCCATCACTCAATACGAGTACACTTACAGCTCCTCGGGCGATCCCGACCTCTGGTACGACATCTCGAACGTCAACTGCAAGGGTGACGCCTGTCCCTTCTACACCGGCGGTTTCTACCTCGATGCCTCCACTCCGGTCGACTGCGGTCCCCTGACGATCCTCTGCGACGCCGTCTACAACCTCTGGAACGACGACAAGGCGACGCACGGCACCGAAGCCTCCAGCGACACGACCCTCTACCTCTGCGGCAAGGACGGCGACTCTTCGTCGATCGAGGTGTCGACCGAGGTGGCGTCGTCGACTGCCTACAGCTCGTCTGCTGCCACCAGCTTCGCCGTCACCCCCACGTCCAGCTACGTCGCTCCCTCGTCGACGCAGACCCCGACGACTCTCGTGACGTCGACCCCGGCCGCGCAGGTGCAGATTGAGAGCTTCGTCGGCGGCGACGTGAAGGCGGAGGCGGTGGACGAGGGCGGCAACATTGTAACCGAGATCGTCACCGAGTATGCCACGGCCGTCGTCACCGAGTACGCCAAGCGCTCGCCCGCGCCTCACGCGCACCACAGGCGCGAGCACCGTCACCACAACCACCCCCACCACCGCAAGTAAATCTGCAGGGGATTGGGTAGTGTGGATTAGTTCGATTGCATTTTTTGTGGGATTCAATTCTCGCTCACCCGTCCGGTGCGCGCGGCAAAAGGACCCGGTTCATGGTACACGCGGGCTGATGGAGCACGCACATCGTCGACTCGGGACCCGGATCTCCATGGGCGGGCCGGGCGCGGAGCTTCACTTCTTGTCAATAGTGGCCTTTTAACTGGGTAGAGAGCGTTTTCGGAATAATGGGAGGCGATTTCACTTCAGATTCTTCCGTCACGATGCCATGACTGTTTTCTTCTCTTCGACGCCTGATACACCTCTACTTTGGGCACAGCGGGGAGGCAATGCGTGCCAGGCTTGGTGGTATATTGTATAGCTGCGCCTAGCGGCGAATGACATTCATTTCGCGCTGCGAGCATTGTCTTATCGTGATGTATCTGCACGTCTGACCCGGCGCGGCGCTGGTACGACGCAGGCCCGTTCCTTGGCGATATGTAGACGTAGGCTGCTGACGACTGCACTCCACTCGGCGCACCCGATGCTGACGGCGGCAGTCAGCAGTGGCGATGGCGACGTTGGTGTTGTGTGTATGTTTCCCGCGTCTGGTTGCTCGCGTTTCACGCCAGCCGTCGCGAAACAAGACAAGCCTCGGGGCCAACCTTAACGCGGCGCCTGTGGTGCTTCGCGCGCCGCATCACCCATCGTCCTATGAGTGCAAATTACTCGACGGCGATCGCATTGAGATGGGCGAGTCAGCGCGCGGCGTCCCAAAGGGGGAAGCGCATTGGGACCCGCGCGTGCTCTATCAATCTCCGCGTCCCAAGCATCCTCCGCGCGGCTCAAATCCCACCCAGCGCGCCCTCGCCCAGCTGCTAATTATGGCGCCGGGATGCCGCATCTTCTGCTCGCTCTGCTCGCTCTGCTCTGCCTGCGCTGCGCCCGCACGGCCCCGGCATCACGCCTTCCTTCCCTCTTGGCAGCTGCGAGCCCGCGACGTTACGAGGCCACGGGGCGACGTCGAGCCTCTCCGCCACCCATCCATCCACACTCCTGCCCCGCCACCTCATCAGCGCTGCCGTCCACTCATGGCCTCCTGTGGCCCAGCAGCCTGCGCGCCTGCCCCGACAGCAAGCGCCCCCGGCGGCCATCCTATCCGCCCTGGGGATTGGGTGATGGGGAGCATGGATCCGGATCCGGGCCACGCTATTTAAAGGATGGACCAGGCGCGCGCACCGCTCCCATGCCTGCGCTGCCCTGCACTCGGCACATCGCCTGATGCGCACATCTGTATTGTATGTCTTCGAGAAAGGAGACCGCCCTTTCCCCCCCCGGCCAACCGCCGCCTGCTCGTGACGTCGATCGCTGAACATCGCCGTGGGGTCCCTCCGGCCGAGTTGACCGCAATCCGTCGACCACTCACACACGTCTTAGGGCTCAGGGGCTCCATGCGGAGGTGTCACTGGCCGAGATGTTCCCCATGCTGATGCCACCGGCCCTGCCTCCTGCGCCTGCTCGTCCGACCGCTTAACTCGGCATCACGTACCGCACAGCCACAGCGAGCAAGGACTCCCGCCAAGCCGCACTTCCGCCTTCTTCGACGCCGTCGAAATTCCTTCCTGTGGGCCTCGACAGGCACTCGTTGCTAGTCGTCCCATGATCTGCTGCCCCCCTTCTGCTGACTCCTGTGCTACCACAAACAAGCCGCCATCGACCCGTTTGGACCGATGTGCCGGTCAGGCAAGCATCGCATGCGTTTCATGCTGAGGCGACTTCCGTGCTCTGCCTCGCTTCGTGCCCCCGTGAGCACCAGCTACTTGCATGACTCGAGGCCCGTTGCGCCGCTTTGCCTGCCTCCGCACCTTCACCCAGCGCACTCCTGTATCAGAACCTTAATCGATCCTCTTGGCTTGCCGCTACTGCATGGTCAGGAGCTCGCCCCTGTGTTACGGACCCGGTCGAGGCGGTCAAGCCTCCGGTTAGGAGAGCGCTCATTTGAAGCTTCTTAGGCCTACCTTCCGGACGGGGACACCCGCTGCACGTCTCTTGGCATGTGTGCGTGCTTCTGAATCTACAATTTAGCTACATAGCACGCCGGTCTTGGCCAGGCCTCCGCTATAGCTCTCGACATGGATCCACCTTGAGAAACCGCGTAACAATGATCATAGCTTTGCCGGGTACGAAGGAGGCGTGATGCCGCCAAGGCAAAGCCACGTGCTCCACTACCGCGTATGATGTATGCTTCGATGTCAATTTGAAAGTGCTGTTCGTTTGAAATTTCGGCATTCTCTCGCTGGTGCAGTATCATGGTCAAGAAAACAGTTGACAACCAACTCCATCCCGACTCCTCATCGCTAAAGTTGAACAACTGAGTCTCGTGACTAGGTAGATCTGTGCTCTCGTGGAGAGTGCATCTACGACAAGTTGATCGCTTGAACGGCAGTGGTAGCTACGTTGCAAATCCCCGATATACATTCGGATCATCAACGTAGCCCCAGCATTCGATCTCGGCAATTACAATAATGTTTGCCATGTCAATCACAAGTTCTGAAGGACGCTAGGCAATCTCTGGGGGTGCTTGGTGTGAGCTTTGCCCCGGACTTGCTAGGATTGCTCCATCCAACCTCGCTTGAAAGCTGCAAAATGGTGAGCTTTGTTAGCAAATGGTGGAGAGGAAGTCAGCTTACCTCCAGGTTTCAGTGCAGCAGCGTACATCACCAAATTAATAGGTGCGAGTGAATTCCCCGGGGCGTCGTCCTTCGGCTCGGGCACAACACCAGCGTCTTCCCAAATCCTAATGACCTTTTCAGCTTCGGTATCCCAGCTAGGCTCGCTGAACAGTGCACACCGGATACCCAGGACTGTTCCGAACTCTCGAAATGGAAGTCTCCTCCCTAAGCCTGCTTTGAAATAGCCAGAGTCAATGAGAACTTTCAAGTCCCTTTTAGCTCTGTCCACAAACCCCGTTGCCCATTGCTCTTTCCCTGCATACTGGTGCGCCGTCCACAGTGTCATGCCGAGGTCCAGCGGATCGCTGCTCTTGTAATTCCTCCACTTCGTCGCCACGATGTTCTCGTAATCCCGCGTCTCCGCCGCCAGCACCTCCTCGTCCCCTTCAAACTCCCGCAGCAGCTTACACACCACTAAACCATCCACCGGATCCAGATTCCCCTCCGACAGCACCAACGGCCTCTTCAAGTCCGCGCTCACCTTCCAGTACATCCTCGGCCGCTTGCTGTCCCTGTCGTACACAAACGCCGGGTGCACGGCCTGCATCAACCTCACCGCGTGCCCGTTCCACCTGCTCGCCTCGGCCCCTCCGCCGCGCTCCCCGCGCCAGGCCACGGCCAGCCGGTTCAGGGCGTAAATCCACAGCGTGAGGTAGTGATGGTACTGGCCGTCGCCGTCCGGACCGCCGGCGTCATCCTTCCCGATCCGCAGCCCGCCACCCATCGGGTCCGCGTCGGTGGCCCCCGGTAGCCGGGCGGAGCCGTCGCGCGTGCGCCCGAGGACGTCGTGGACGGTTTGCGCGAGCGCGGTGGCATACGTCAGGTAGGCGGCGGCGGCGGCGGCGG
>LAEG01001105.1:0-27357 GCA_001455585.1 Diplodia scrobiculata
TCCGGTCTGCGGCGGCGGCTGCAGAAGTAGACGCCGAAGCTGGTCTCAACAGAAGCACAGCGAGACAAGCTTGCCGGCGGTGACGACCGGCGCGTGGTGTTGAGTCCGTAGGGAATCCGGCGCAAAAACCCAGAGGCGCGTCGCTGGCGAGCTGCACGACTTTTGCCCGGCGCCGCCTTCGATTCATCGCTCAAACGCCGCCTGTCTCCCCACCACCCCTCCACCCTCCCCGCCGCCCGCAGCTCAACCGCCCGCTTCTTTGATGTTGCAGCGAGCAGCTCTCCTCCGCGGCACCGCGCGACGCCAACTATCAGCCATGGCGCAGTCAATCACCCCGATCGAGGACTCCCTGCGCGCAAAGGCACGACTCCGCACACCGCGCGCGAACCACGGCGGCTGACAGCTACAGATCAACGAAGCGCTCAAGCCCGCATCGCTTGAGGTGTTCAATGATTCGCACCTCCACGCCCACCACAAGGCCATGCAGGGCGTGACATCCAGAGAGGTCCGTTGCTACCCGACTCAGAAGCAGCATGTCTCGACCTGAAGCTAACCGTCGCACACGGCAAACATCACAGACGCACTTCCGGTACGTACTGCACCGCTCCATTGCCATCAATCCAGCCGTTTCCCCGCCGCCGTGATACATATATTGTTTGGACAATGCGCTCAGACTTGTCTCCGCGCGCGCCGCTCCAGGGTCAACGTCGTTTCCGAAGCCTTCCGCGGCAAGATGCAGCCGGCCAGACATCGCATGATCTACTCCCTCATGAAGGAGGAGATGGCCAGAGAGGGCGGCATCCACGCCCTGCAGCTGCGCACCCGCACGCCCGAGGAGGAGCAGCGCGCCATGTCGGCCGCTGTGACTTGTCGCTCGTAGCCACACACCACTGCCAAGACCGCCCGTGAGAGACAAGGGATGCTACCAACTCGACCTACAGGCCGGTATCGCCCAGCGCTACACGGCGGAGTGCGGCGAGCGGGCGGGACAAAAGTAGTGGGAATTGATATGCAAAGCATCCCTACACCTGTTCTTGGCGCACTCCGGCACGAGGCTTAAATGTCGCCTCTCCCTCTGCGAGACGGGCCCTGCCGCGCCAAGAATGGGGATGTAACGGCTTGTACAACAAAAGCTTGACAAAGTGCCAAGACCGAATAAGAATGGAGCTTCTACGAGTCATGCATGAATCGCCTCGTCCCGAAGCTGTGGGTTTTGTTCCTGACTTGCGCTTCACGGGGGAAGGCCGTCGTGACAGCGAAGGATCTGTTCATGCAGATGGAATACAAGCTAGCAGGCCACGATACGGCTCCGCACCAGTGGGATGGGAGCACCTGTGCAGGAATGACGATACCGAGAGTCCGAGACGGCATGGATGCTCTAACATACGATTCTCAACGTCTCATCGCATGCAACAGCTTCCCTCCCTCAACAGACACGTGCAGCTTCGTTCATGTGCCCCTACATTACCCGGACAGGTCCCGCAGCATACATAAGAGACAGAAGGGAAAAAGAAAACCACAGGTCAGACACTACTGCTGCACGCCGATCGTAGCGTCCCAGGCGGGCAGAAAAGATACAGCTGCGGCTGCCCGCCGCTTGGGCCCGGGTAGCCGCGCTTCCCCATCCCTGGTAAAGCTCCATGTAGAGATCCGCCCGCAAGGAAGGCAAGATCTGGATCTGAGCAACGTCACACAGAGGGGGTGGGACTACTACTGCCATCCTCCACCTAGGACCGCATGCAGCAAAAACAGCCAAGAAGTGATATCATCTGTTGTTGCTAGAGATGCTGAATTCGGAATGAAATAAAAAAGGAAGAGAACAGCCCCCTACCTTCGATGTTGCCTCGGTCTCACCGTTGGCGCACGACAGCACACAGGTCACGTACAATAATAATGCTCGTCCCAATACCCAGGTCTAGCTGATGTCTCAGACGCACACCATTTTTTTTCTCTTATCTCCGGCAAGCGCCCGTCAAGTCTTTTAGTTCTGTACACTCTTGGCTGCGTTTTTCCTTTCCAGGTTGCTCCGCGAACGAAGCATCGACGCGTATGCGCCGAGCGCCCGCGGAAGAGGTGGGGAGACGGGAAGGAAGTCGTATCCGCGCAATGATAGGCGAGAAAACCAACGCAACTACCTGGTCACCACACAGTACTACTAGTGGCCCAAGGATCAATTAACCCGAGTGTGGAGTGACCTGTCGATGACTTGCTGACCCAAACACGAACCACAACCTTGGCTTACCCTGTCGCCGAGGGAGCCTCGACCACAGACGACCCCTGGGCGCGTGATGTGGAGTGCCTTTTTTTTTTCTTCTTTTCTGCGCGAGCGCGAACGAAGAAAGGCGTTGGTTTTATTGACGACGGATGACGTAAAAGGACGATTGAGTGACTATCACGTTATCTCCTGGCCCTAGGTTTGGATCCTTCGCTGTTCTTCGAAAGTGCGCGTCGCCGTCGCGCACGAACCGTCCGATGAACCTTAACCGCGAAAGGGAAAGGGAACAAAAAAAAAGAAGAGGGGACGAGCGCTGCCTTCTGGAAACCTGTGCATGGGAGCAGAGGAAGCGGGGACGTTCGTTCTGGTTCCCCACCTTGGCGGGCTAGGGCTGCAAGTGGTATGTACCCTACTAGTGATGGAGATTATTCCCGGTCTGGGTCGCGAGTCAGTCGTCAGCCGGGCAGCGGCCATTTGCAGGGCGCCGCCGCCGCTCTGGCCAAGCACCGCACCTTCCGTCACTGGCGGCGTTCGGGCGCTTCTTTGTCCAGGCGCCGCGGCTTGGGCTTGGTAGGGAAAGAAAGGCTTTTAGTCACGTCGACGACATCGTCGGTAGTCGGACACGGCCTGGATGCAGATCGATGGCGGTGAATGGAAAGAGACGAACAGAGAGAGCACAGAGCGTGCGTGCAGACACGAGAGAGATGGAAAAAATGAGGACGGCGTGCGTCAAAAGCCGTATTAGAACTGTGGTATCTTCGGATGTCATAAACAGTAAAAAGAACACGAGACAACCCGGATATCCAGGCCTTCCCCTCCCGCCTACATTCAAGAGGCTTTCCTCTTGCCCTCGATTGATCCCTTATGTCCCAGTCATATCCCAGTCGACCTCTTGGCTCCGGCCAAGAGGATTGAGCTCATTAATAGTATGTCGTTTTGTAAATAGAAAGAAAAAATGTTCAGGCCGCGACTCGATTCGACCGTTCTGGCAATGTGTCGGGCAATTGCCTCTCCCCTCTAGACAGCCTGGTCGGCACGCGCAGCGCTGTTGTCGACCCTGTTACGCCTTTCACGGCCCTTGTCGGACCAGGGGAAGTGTGCGACGGGAATGACGAAGAAGCTATGCTGATGTGTTAATAGACTAGGTTGGGAAACAAAGGGGGTGCTTAGACTGACCTGTTGCTTGAGTCGGCGATACCGGCAAGGGCGTTGTACCAAGCAGCAAATGCGGCCAAGATACCGAAAGCACCGCCAGCCGTGATGAGGTTGGGTTGGGGGCTGCCGTCGCTGCCCTTCAGGTAGCCGATGCCGAGCATGAGGAAGGCCAGGTCGAGAGTGAAGAAGAGGAAGAAGAAGGCCACGGTCGAGCGCAGCGTGCACATCAACAAGATAAAGGTGAAGATGAACCAGCCCTGAAGATGAACAAGTTAGTGTGCACGCCCCTTTTCTATCCCTCGCAAGAAAGGTGTATTGAGACTCACCATCAGGTAAAGACCGAACGAGTTGGTGAACTGTGCGGGATCGCTCTTTTCGAGCGTAGAGACAATGTTGAAGCCGCCAGGGGTCAAGACGATAGCAAACGACAGCCAGAAACCACCGTACGAGGACAGCGCGGTGGCACCAAAGGTGTTGCCGACGGCCATCTCCCACATGCCAGCGAGCAGCTGGACGAGACCGCCGTAACCGTAGGCGAGAGCGACGACGATGTTGGGCTCGGCAATGTTACATGTCTTCATGTTGATCAGGGACAGGACGAAAGTGGTGAGGGCGAAAGCAGAGAGGCCAAGCGGAGCAGGGTTGGCGAAGTCCTTCTTGGGGGCGCGGTACAGGCCCGGCTGGAATTCACCACCGAACGCTGGCAGGCGCATGGCAGGATCATTAGTCACAACGTGAGCCAACGGGTTGCCGCCGTAGTCGTATGGCGTACGTTGCTTGGGCGGGGCGGCGGCATGGTCGATGCCGGAGGTGCCGTTGGTGCCGTTGAGCTCCTTGGAGTCCTGCGGGTGGTTAGTGCTTGGTCTTCGGTGAGCGGCAAGGCAGGCACGCTTACGGGGTTGGCGGTGGCGGTGGTGGCCATGGTTGCTGTGGTGCGGCCTGCGTCTGGGGAGGGGGATTGCTCTTATGCGCCGGGCGATGAAGCGTCGAGGGATTGGGTGCAAGGGGCTTGGGAGGGCAGTCGCGTTTATATCCAATGGGGCCAGCCTGCGCGAGTCGGGGGTGACACCAGGGACGGCTGTCGAGCAGGCGAGGGCTCGGGGCAGTATATATACATGGTAACAGCGATTCTGCGGAGACCCTAGCGCGGGACAGCAGGGCGGGTCGAGGTGCGGTGGCCGTGGGCGGGTAAGCTGGTGGGCTCGTCTCGGCAGCAGATTCATTACGCCAGAAGCATTCGCGGATTCTCCACGTACCCACACCGCACCCTGGCCTTGGCCGCCCCAGCCAGTCAGCGTGCGCGAGGGCAACCAGCCGGGCGCACGGGATCGCCCCTCTGCGCCGTCATCGTCTGGGGAAGGCTGCCTGCCGAGGCGCGCTGCAGCTCTGCCCGGCGGTGGTATTGTAATTGTCATGGCGCTCCCAAGCCGTCCAAGCACCGCCCAGCACGCCTCCACGCCCAGCGTCAGTCCACCGCGAGCCGGCTGCCGGCCGTCCTGCCAATCCGTTGCCGGTCGTCTCGACGTCTCCGCCCGTCGCCCGTCCGTCGCCCGCTGCGCCGCAGCGATGCGGTGTCGTCTCATGCCAGCCCGCAGGGACATGGGCCAGCTCTCCTGGCGGGTGCAGCCCACCGCGCCGCATGCGAGAATTCCCATTTGTCAAGCCAGCGGCCCTTTCCATCCCACGCAGGGACGCCGGCCGAGGGCACGGTCGCGATGATGGCTTGCCGTCTGCCAGGACCCCGGTACCGCCAGAAACACCCCAGGCACCACGAGGACCTAGCGTTGTGCGCAGGCAAGGTTGCGACATGGGAAACTATCGACGAGCAGCCAATGCCCGGCGCCCAGGCGGAGCGGCGCGGCTCCAGCCTGGGCTTCACGTGGATCTGCATATCAGCGAGCTGTAGCGTCTCCGCACCGAGCGGCGCCGGTGGAAAGGCTGCGGTTACGACCATCGGCACCTGGCGTGGGCGACACCGAAGTCCTGCGGGCAGCGGGCGGGCGCGCCGGATGCTGGCAGGCACCAACCCTCTCTGGCGGGGCGAACGATTGAGCCTCCGAGGCCAGTCTGGCTAGGTGCGCCTGTGCCCCTCCATCGGTCGATTGTTCGCACATCCTTGATGAAACCGTCGCGACACCTGCACTGTGGCTCTCAATCGGGTCAACGGGAGCTGCGCGCGCGCACGTCAGCCAGAGGCAAGGCCGGACGCACTACCACAATTGTGGCCGCGACCCTCGACCCGCAACAGTGCAGGAGTTCGGGCCGGCTCATCGGCGCCCCGTGCTTCCCTGCGGTGCAGTGCCATCTAGCTCGGCCGTCCAGCAGGCCGTTCTCAGGTGCTCGCCGCGCAAGTAGCAGGCGGACGTTGGCGATGGCCGTTGAGGCGTGTCCAAACAATTACTTTGACGCTACCTGCGGCAGGCGACAGCTTTCCTGCCCTCGACAGCTGCTACCACGGCTCGACTATGCCCGTCGCGGCCTTGACAGCGCTGCATCGCAATTTCGCGCCCATCTCAGGGCTCAGGCCGTGGGCGGAAACTGACCTTTTCCCAGCTCCACGGCCGCCGGGATTGAAGGGGAGGGGGCCAAAATAGCTGTCCCACCGGCCGACTTTAGGCTGTTTTGAACTGCCCTGCAGCGACTTTGAATCCTACGCATCCACCTCGTGCCCACATCACACCTGGACGGAAATACGCAGCATCATCCTGGCTGCCCCTCCCAGGGATCTGTGGCGCACGGCCGCCCCGTTCGGAGCTTTGAGAGCAGAGAATGCAGTCAAGCATCGCACACGCAAGGGTTCTCCCTGCCCCAGTTGCGTGGCAAGGGGATCGCATTGCGTGGAAGATGAACGGGGGATTCATCCTTCTTCCACACCACACCTTGATCATCCTAATTTTCCCCGTCGGAGGCCCTACAGCCGCTTTGGATCTGCGGCTGAAGTCGCTGACAATGCATCGGCGTGCGACGTGCGGGCAACCCGGTGGTGGTGCGGGTGGCACGGTGTCTTCGAAGGATTCGTCGAGATTGCTTCCCGCTGTTGAGCTCCTGCGTGTTTCGTTGGAAGATGCGCCACGTTCGGTGTCGCGAGCGCCTTCCGCAATCAAGCCTGTGCCAATGAGCTGCTAATAATCTCTTGCGCCGTGCCAAGTGAAGCCATCGTCGTATGCCACGCATGGACTTTTCTTTTCGCATAATGGCTTCCGATTGCAGTGCTGGTCGCCGAAGGCGGGAGGACGACAACAAATCGTAGATCTGATCGCAGAGCCTGGAATTGTCTCGCGCACATCGATGATGTATTCTTCCATTTGACCGTAGACCGCGACGGCAAATTGGAGTCTCAACGTAGTAGATGCAGCGGGCAACGACCTCGGCCCCCCACGTTTTGAGCCACCCGTCCCGGCTGCAGAACTCGGAACCAACAAAAAACCGGGGAAGCCTTCTGGGGTTAACTGGGGTCGGGGTCGGTCGGGCCCGTGGCTTTGAGGCTCATAGCCGCATCTGGAACGGCTTACTCGATGCGGCACTCGTGGTGTGTAGACTTTTCCGCGCCGTCGCTGGCTGTCTCGCAAACCTTGGGCGCGAAGCTTGGGCAGAGCTTAGCTGCCGCCGCCTGGCGTCGTTGGCGATTCATGCAGCATTATTCCCGATTCCTGGGCACGACTCTGCTGCAGAGGACGTCCAGTGACGTAGGAATTAGTAAACACGACCAGTCGGTGAGATGATCTGGACCTGGTGGCTGCTGTGGTGATGGACAGTAGTGACGTATCTGGGGCACCGCGGGGTATGGCGACCACACTGGTGTGGTGCGATTAAGCTCAAGCAGCGACGGCAGGGGGAACGGCCGATCCACGAGGCTTGGAATGCGGAGAAGAGAAACACAGATCTTGGACGGGACCCTTGACACGAGCCTGTGGACTTTGCGGAGGATCTGTGGTTGGGTTGTGTGCGAACTTGGCGCCAGAAGGGGGACCTGACGGGACCACTCTGCCGCTAAGCCGAGCGAACGCCGAGAGCAGGCGGAAGTCGGGAAATTTTGAGGAACCTGCTCCGACGGGTGCGGTGGGACAGCTGTGTCTGGTTGGCTGGGCGGGCTGCCTGTGGTTTCAAGACGGTGCGGAGGGGCGCACGTGTTGGCTCTGCCTCTGGCGGGCGGAGGTGTCCCGGTCAGGCGGCGCACGCGAGCCTCGTGCAGGAATGCTGGCGATGCTGGCGCAGAGGCACCGGCGTCCAAGAAAAGAGCAGGCGGTCGGTGAAAATAGCATGTGGCGACGGCAGACAGTGGGTCTCGTCGCGCGGCAGCAGCGACAGGCGGTGGTTAAAATAGGAGAGACAGGAGCACAGTAGCTAGTGGTGTTGGACACAGGCGTGAGGCACAGGCGTGGGGCACAGGCCTGAGGCACAGGCGACTTTATTTGGCAGTTGCACTCGCCCAGCCGGGCGTAGCAGCCCCCGCCCCGAGCCGCACGCCGCACGCCGCCAGACATCAACTCTCCGCCCCCCACAGCCTTGCTCCCTCCTTCTCCCGCATCTATTCTCATGCTCCCCGGCTCCACCGCGACTGCTATTCTGATGCATCTGGACGCTGCGCACACGATGCGGCGGCCGGCACAGCACGACTCTTGTCGGTGAGCCGCCCCGGAGCCCGCCGCCGGCCAAGGCAGCAACGGTCAGTCATCTTGCACTGCCTCTCTTCCGCCGGTCACGGTCAACGTGGGTTTTGGCCTTTGCCGCCTTGACTAGATCCTTCAACGTCATTTTCAATTATGCTGCCTGCAAACCGTGGCTTGCACGCGCTCCGGCACCTGGCGTCCAGTCATGGCCGCGCTCTCTTTGCGTCAGAACGTGTCGTTGTAGCCTGCGCCGTTCCGCTTCTTTCGCGCAGCTGCGCAAAACCGCCCTCTTGATGCCTTGCGCGCAATCCCACAGTCTCATCCGCGCGCTATGACTCTGTCTCGCCGTCCAGGCCATTCGCCGCTGCTGGTTTCCCTGTCCTTCTCTTACGCCGCAATGAATTCTGCCTTACCGCCGGCGGTGTTGGTCCTCACGCCTGGGCTTGGGGGCGGCCTTCGACCACCAACACTGCCTCGCACAGTCACACCCCCAAGGCGGCGCCCGATTGTTGGAATGTGCATTGGCGCTTTTGTTAGCAGCCTGCTTGAACATGGCCGTCAGATTGATGTCTTCACCCTCGACTTATAAAGCCATCCTTCTCTCACCAACTGCCGCTATCCCTACCCAACAAGCAAGCCACCAACCCATCAAGCCACTATCCAACACTCCTGCCGCTCTCCAGCATACATCAGCGCGCCTTACCCGCACTCACCTCATCACTCTCCACGACTTTAAATCCAGCCACCAACAAAAGCAACCCTACATCCGCCAACATGGACTCCTACTCCTACGGCTCGAAGAAGGCTCAGCCTGCCTACTACTCACCTTCCTCTTCGTCCTCTCACTACTACGCCTCGTCCGCGGCAACGGCGTCGTCCATGAAGCCCACTCGTGGCTACGGCACCAAGCCCGGGTCACAACCGCCCAAGATCACCCAGGGCGGTCAAACTTACGACCCAGTGTCGCGCGACAACACGGGCTACAACCGGTAAACTTTCGTCTCGCCCTACCACTCGCTTCTTCCCGTCCGCTACAGTATTTTCCTGCTCGCCGCGACTGTAGCGAGGGTGCGAGGAAGAAGGAACAAGCGAGGGTTCCACAAGAAGGCGATCTCTATCAATCCTAGCGATCTAATCACCCTGTGATCTGCCAACTTCTCCGGATCTTATCCCCCAATCTCACTGCACTCGCCATCTCGCCAATCGGAGTGCAGATCTCCGGCTCTCCGACGATCTCCGCCGCAGGCAAGCATCGCCTTCTTGGACGAACCGACTCGCGCAACATCTACCCTTATTTTTTTTTTCCTCGTCGGCTTGAGCATCTTTCCTTGCTTCCGTCTTTCAGCGTAGACACAAGACACAACATGGGCTCCACGGCCCCACACAAAAAAACAACCAAGAAAAATCGTGGGGGTTGGAGGGATTCTTGCTCGCGGGGATGGTGGTGGCTGACGCTCGCACCACCACAAGTCCCATTCCCGGCCCCCACCCGAAGCTATTTTTGGGATGGGCAGTGCCGCAACCAACTACCACAGCAACAATCCTCCACACACCCCACTTCATATATACATCACAGCATTGGGCACGGCGTTAATCTGAGCTTGGCATCGCGGGACGGGATCACAGGCTGGTTTCATGGCTGTTGTCGCTATTTTTGGCATCACCATCATCACCCTCCTCGTTCCCTCCCCGAACATCATACATCTTTCTTGCATAGCGTTGGACAATTGGGCTGGGCTGGGTTTCTCATAAGCATGGCACATCGGATGGTCTTCAAGGGACCTAGCGGCGTTTGGATTTTTTTTTTATATTCTTCCTTCTAGCGTTTCCTTCGCTTCCTTCCCTACTCGCTAGCATCATCAAATCGAGGTCGAGCGACGCAATTGTCAGCTCCCTCTTTTCAACTCAACCCTGAAGCTCCTAAATGCTGATCGTGCACGCCGAGTCTCTCTTTCTCTCACTCTATCCCCTGTCAACGAAATATAACATCCTGTTCACTGAGTAAAAGGCGAAGGAGACACATCCATTACAGCCACGCTATTAGGGAAAGGGTATGCTCGTCAACAACACCAGCAGCCACCGAGCCAACCTCACGCAAAGCAAACGTAGTCGAAAAAGCAGAAAGGCGAGGCAGCAGAAATCAGGATAAAACGAATTAGTATAAAAGACGATCGATCCTCTCGTGTTTTCTTTTTGCAACTGCCTACTAACGCGACGACATGAAGCCAAAGTACACAGACAAGCAGCCAGACAGATAGGTCGCCGAGCTGAGCTGAGCCGAGCCGAGCCCTTGTACGCCAGTAATTAAAAAGCAAAAAAGCTGGCACGGAACGGCAAACAGGGACAGAGACAGAAAAAAAAAAGAAAACACAACGGAGCAGACCACACACACACAGCTCTATTCAGCAATCAAAGCAACAGCAAAGGGAACAAAAAACAAAGGGAAAAGATACCACTACAAAGGAGCAAGGGAATAAGGCAAGGGAAACTGGACACAAGAATCCAACGCCCAATGAAATTCAGAAACGTCCCATTTCTCGTCGTTCCACTAAAAGGAGGTCAAAAATAAAAATCATAGCCTTTGCGAGCGGACAGCACGTGGCCGCGTAATGGTGGTATGATGTTGATGAGGAAAGGAAAATGGAAAAGGAAAAGCACACTCAAAGAAAAACTTTCCCCATTGATATCACAAACTTCCGTAGCGCAAGCCCCATCAATCTATCCCTCATTCCTACACCTTTCCAGGCCTGCGCGATGGGTGGTTGAATGATGATCGGGAGATGGCCGCATGGTGAATAAAAAGCGGCCGAAATGTACACTGGTCACATCTACGTGGATGTTTCTTTGCTGACTTGAACCCTCTGGCGGGCGTTTTATTTTGTTCTTTCTTGCGTCAAGGAATGCTGGCCATTTTTGAAACCAATCCTTCGTTTCCATGCATGAATCAAGAGCTTCACCGTTTCTGATGAGCCCATGACGCACGAAAAGATTCAAAGAAACCGTTTCCGCTGAGGCGTGTTTGTGCATCTCTTCCTTAGGTTCGGGGTATCATAACTTATTTATGCTGGTTCACAACGACGACGACGGCGACGACGATAGCGATGATGATGAGGATGAGGACTGCGTGGCATGATCAGCAACCATGTCCCCGTAGGATCTACCATGCAGAACAGCGGTGTGGAGGATGAAGCACAGGTATGTGGGGAAAAAGCACTTACCAACAATACCCAAGCAATACCACTTCTTCCGGTTACGGGCGCGCGCGCTGTCGATGGCGACGGCGATCTCTTCATTGGCCTTGACTACGTTGTCGCGAACCTCCTCGCCCTTCTGCTCAATGTTCTCCACAAGCGGCTCCTGCTGCACGACGATTTCGTTCAGGTCCTGGAACAGCTGTGCCAGCTCCACCATCTGCTGCTCGATCTTCTGGATCTCCTTGTGACGGCCTTCGACCGCACGCAGCGCGGATTGCGACTGTCCTCGGCGGTCGCTCTGCATCATCTGTTTGACGCGAAACATTAGCAACTCTCATCTTCTGATTGCGGAGCCTTGGCTGGATCCGAGACATGTCTTGGTGCCACATACCGCTTGCTGGAAGATTTGCGCATTCGGATCCTCAACCGCCTGCTTGACCTCATCGTCGGTAGCGTCGGGGCGGACGATCCTGTACTGACGGGCCTGGCTCTCCTGCAGCTCCTTCCTGAACTTGCTCTCCACCTCCTGGAACTTGTTGATGGTGCTCTTGAGACGGCGGTCCACGCGGCCGACCTGCGGCTTGTTGCGCGGCTCGCCCGACTCGGGCAGGCCCTTGATCCGCCTCATGCGGTCGACGAGGCCACGGTAGCCCGTCATGATCTCGTTGTTAAGGGTGTCGATCTGGTTCTTGTAGACCAGCGGCTCGTTGACGGCCGATTTGTGCAGGCGCGTCAGCTGCTCGAGCTGCGCATCGATCTGGTCGAGCGCGCGGTCAATGGCCTGGCAGTCATTGAGGATGGCGTTCGGGTCGACGGGCTGCTGAGCGAAGCCGCCGTTATTCATGGCCTGCATCTCATAATCGGGTTCTGTGAAAGCTACGCTCTTAGCGACGGTTCAGGCGCGCGGTGGGGGCGGCTTGATCTTACGGTTGCTGTAGCCATTATTGTCGCCGTAGGGGTTCTGGGCGCCGTAGCCGCCCTGGCTGTAACCGCCGTACTGTGATGCCATGGTTTAGCAGAGCAAGAGGCGGAGGGTGCGTGAGAGCGTTGCGGTGGAGGAGCGGGCGGCGAGGCGGCGGAGCTAAGGCTTACACTCATGGTGAGAAGGTGAAACTATAAGCGTGTGGATGCGACTCCTGGGGCCGGGTGGCTAGACTGCGGCGGTATCGAGCGGGTGGGCGCGTGGAGCGTGGGTGGTTTGCAGTTGACGTGTGGGTGGAGCGCCAGGCGAACGATCGGAATGAGCTGTGGAAGCGCCGGTAAGAAGTAAAGAACGACAGCGACGGATCCGCGGCTCTGGATGCGCGAGGAAGGCTGAGTAGGCGCAGCTGCTGAGGAGATGCGTGACAGGAAAGATGGTAGGGCAGGCGCAGCCCCTGGGGCGAATGCGGAAAGGGCCCCAGCCCAGGGCCCCAGCCAAGGGCCCCAGCCACAGCGGGTTCCAAAACAATTGAGCCCACCCGCATCTGCCTCGCCGAGACATCGCACTATGCTGGTATTGGTAGTTAAATCTGACATCCGGATGAATCTGCGCGCGCTCAAGGCTCCGTCTACGTGCGGACACCGAGCCCCACGGCCAGTGTCGGAAGGGTGCAGCATTCTTGGAGAGGCTCAAAGGGCTCACTTCTTTTGTCGCCTGCCGTGCAGCCACCCGCGTGCGGCCGGGGCGCGACATGGTCGCTCATTTGCTCACTATTTTTGTCGCACGAGTCCTAACACGAAAGCACCACGGTGCATCATGAGCTCCGCAGACGGCGCTGCCACCACACCTGCTGCCATTCTCGATCCAGTGCTGGCTGCTGGAGCCGCATAAGTGTCCTGCGCCTCAGGCAGCCTTTGGGGCCGCTGCGCCCTCCGTTCCCCACCGCGTCCGCTCATCGCCGCCCGCCCATTCCTTCTCGACGTAGCCCAGCCGCCGCTTCACGTCCGCAACAACGGCCTTGTCGCCTGTGTTCTTGCCAATATTGTCGCTGATCTTGACCGCAGCCCTGCCCTCTGCCGACGCTATCTTAATGACAATGTTGAGCGGCACCGACTTCTGGCCCGTGGACCCGCGCACGAAATCATCTGTGGGATCGTCAGCAACCGATACACCTTGGCCACCGCCCGCGCCACTCACTTGTCAAAAACGTCCCTACCCCGAACGTTGGCTGGAATCCCTCGGCCTCGGCCGCCTTCTTGTACTCTAGGCACAGGTCGATGTTGAGCGAGTCGGAGAAGACGATGACCTTCTTGCCCTCGATGCCCTCTGTGTCGTAGAAGTCGCGCATCGTTTTGATGAAGCCCCTGGGGTCTCCAGAGTCCTGTCGCACCCCGGTAAACGTCTGGGCAAATGTCGGCACCTCCGTATTCGCGCCATCACCCTTGCTAATCGGGGCGTGGATAGGCGGCTCGGTGTTCCCGAGCGTTGCCGTGTCGGGCAGTGTGGAGCTCGCGGCCGCTGAAGCCGCTGTCGCGGCCGAGCCCGGTTCGGCAGTCGTATAGCTAGGGATCGGCTTCCTGAATGCTTTCAAGAAATCAGGTGTGCCGAATGTGTCGGTTAAGGCGATGCCCAGCACCTGGACCGGTCAGCACTCCTGAACATCGCCCTCCGGCTTGGTTTGCTTACACCCTCGCCAAACGTGCCGACCCAGTAGCTGAGGGCAATCTCGTTGGCGTCCTCGTAGTTGTTTGTCACCGCTGCGACACCCATGAACCATTCATGGGCGACAGTCCCGACAGGGGAAACCCCGTACTTCATGGCAAAATGGACATTACTCGTGCCTGTCACTTTCCCGGCCCATCCGTTACCTTCTGCCTCCTTTGCCGCTTTCATGAGACCCCGCATCACGAGATCGTGGGTGTGATAGTCACGCCTTCTTCTGCTGCCAAACTCAGAGAAGATGCACCCATTCTCCAGTAGCTTCAATCCCTTCTGGTATGCCTTGTCCAACTGCCCGTCATGGCTCCAATCCGTATCGCAGAACTTGAAGTAAGCCTCGCTGATGAGAGCGAGCAAGGGGATCTCGTATAAAATCGTCTCAACCCACAACCCCTCGGTCTTCAGATCCAAGTTGCCTATATCCTCGTCGGCCCCGGTATCATTGTCCGCATCGAACGAAAGCTTGATCTGGGTGTCTGGGTGTAGCCGGAAGGTACGGAGGAAGCGGAGGTACTGGTCGTTCAAGTAGGTGCAGCTGTTCTTGAGAAAGTCGAGCTCGTCTTGCGAAAAGGTAATGTGTGCGAGCTTGTCGATTTGAGATTGAAGCCAGCGGTAGGCGGCGCGGGTGAAGCGCATGTGGGGAGTGCGGTTCGTGAAGCTGTAGGTGACATTTACGTCCGGGAAGTATTTGAGCACGCAGCACTGCATCGTGAGCTTGTACAGGTCGGTATCGAGCAGAGAGTTGACGCCCTCGGGCAAGGCGGCGGCATTGTTGTGGATGGCCATTCCTGAGAAAGGCGCGAGGTCGGCGCTGGTGTTGTTTGCGCGGGCGCAGAGGCAGCGAGGCGGGCGCGGTGGTTATGTAGAGTGGTGGTGGGGCCGCGCGTTGGATCTTGGACGGCGCGTCGCGGGGCAGATGTCACGATCGGAGATAACACCCTGCAGGGCGAATTCGTCACTTCTTATGCGCAATCCTTTCGGCCTCGCGCCCCAATCTGCATGGACATCCCTCGTGCATGCTACGCTTATCAAACGCCTCCGATCAAGTCCTTGCCCCGCCCGTCTCATGGAGTTGACGCTGGCTTTTGTTCCACTCACGCTGGCTGAAATGTCCGTGCGCCAGTCGCAGTCACCGTCACAGCAGATCATTACCTACACGCACAGCGGGATGCAGTAATTTCTTGAGACAAGACTTGATTATGGAATGACTAGTGGCCAGTTACATGTAATAACAGTGCAGGACCCTCCGGGCCGGTGGAGGGTCTGATTGAATAGAACGAAAGTTTCCTAATGATCTCCGGGAGCTTTGGAGGCATCTCATTGCTCGAGAGTAGCGCGTGGGCCTGTATTATCGCGATGGTCGTATCAAGTTCGATTGTACTCCGGAAAGCCTCTATGTTGAAGACATCTGGGTACAAGTGCGCATTCGCGCGCAGGTTGAGAACATGGCTCATGCCAGGTATTTGTTCCATTCGCCTCGCGTCTTGGACACTGACACCGTAGATCTGTTGGAAAGCCTCTCGTTCAATTCGCGAGTGGAGGCTAAAAAAATTGATTAGAATCGTGTCCGCATAGACGTCGGCAGCGTCGGCTTCAACTGCAATGAGCAGGTGAGCTTGTAGCGATTTATCTAATGGCATCGCCCAGTCGCAAACCGGTTCTTTGTTGGTCATACCCAAGGCTCGAGTAAGCGCGTCCCCATGCTTCCGGATGTACCGGTCGAGGAAGTGGCATCTCTGCAGGAATTGTTTGCTTCTTTTGAACCCAAGACACGCGCGTATCCAGCAGCACCACCAGTCACACAACGTCGCCAACATCAGTGCCCTGTTGTATGGCACCCCGGAATATTGACCCCTAGGCTTGTTAAACATAGCATAGCCGATGCGCTGGTCGTCGAGTATCGAGAATACGTGCCGAAGCGATCCCGTGACACACGGCACCAACCGCCGACACATCGTACGCTCGGAGGCATCCAGATGCATTAAGAGAGCTCGCACGTTTTTCTTGGCCCTGACACTCAAGGTTTGTACGCCATCTGTGGGGTCGCACTCGACGGAGTCCTCAACTTCCACCAGTCGCCGAATGTGCCCCATCAGCTCGGCGAAACTTTGGTCCTTGATTTCCTTCTTCGGGTGCTCCTGCGGCATTGTCGACGGCTCGCTTGGGTTGGGAAAGGTATTCGAGCTGCAAGCGTCGAGACAATCACTCTGAGTGTCGGCCATGTCGCTGGTTTGTGGCCGGTAAAAATAGTGTTACGTCTTTCTGAATAGCAGGGCTCGTTCTTTGGAGGGACGACCTGAAGGTGCCGCGCTTCTTGAGTGTGTCTGCGATTGAGGGTGACCGTGGCCAAGAATGACAGAAAAATACGTCGACGAAAGGACTTGGCAGGTTGTTTGCTACGCAACGAAAACGGGAGATGTCTTGTCGGTGGTTGGATGACGACTGCCGCACGAGGCACTGCAGCGGCGCTTGCCCAAAAAACGTTACCGCTCTTCCTAGACGGGCAGTCGAGTCCAGTGCGGGCCTCAGCTACCTATTTGGAACCCACTGATCACGATTTTTCTTTCTCCAAAAACGATGGCGTGAGCGTCCTTGAAGAGCTACCACTCGATGGCGGCGTCAGCGTCGGCGTTGGCGTTGGCGGTGGCCTTACCTCTTGCTCCGCCTTGAGTCGCTCCTTTGCTGTTGCCCTCATCTCATCGAAGAACATCTTCTCGTCTGGACGAAGTTCGCCCGGGAAGAAGATTGGCAGGAGCGAGAGACCAACCTTGGGGTACTTTCTCTCCGTCTCTTGGAGCACTTGCATGACCCTTCCCTCGAAAATCTCATCGATGCTCTCCATCGGCACGCCCATGGCGCTGGGATCCCTCGCCATGCCCGCAGCCGTCACGTTCTGCACCATGCCCAAAAACCCCACGCCAAGGAGATACCACGTATTCTCCCTCAGCCCGGCCACGCACAGCAGGAACGCGATCCAGCAGACGGCCAAAGCCCCCAGCAACAGGCGCGTGTGATGCACGGGATGGCCCCTCGCCGTCGCCAGGTCCTCGAGGTTCAGGCTTTCGTCGTGGCCGCAGAGCACGACGACGGCGTGCTGGTGGCCGTTGCCGCGGGTGAGGCAATACCGATTTTTGGGCGCGATGCGACAGGCCCACTTCTCCTCGGCCCACTGCGGCAGCGCGCTGCCTGCCAGTGCCAGTGCTGTGCCTGCCACGGTCAGCGCCGCGATCAGCCAGTCGCCGTCGCGCGCCCACGGCACGCACGCGATGCCCAGCTGGCCCAGGAGCACCGCCGCCCCCGTCCACCACAGCCGGTCGCGCGCGGGCCGCCCGCCCGCCGCCGTCGTGCGGTAGACGGAGATGTGGAGCGACGCCTTGCTGGTGGCGAGGCGCTTTTCGATGTCGCGCAGGATGCGCCCGAGGATCCACGAGTTGTTGGCGCGCGAGTAGCCCGACGAGAGGTTGATGAGGAGCGACGGGCAGTCGGACATGGGCATCAGCCGGCCGTCGCCGATGGCGGAGAGGAGCGAGGTGAAGGAGTAGGAGACGAAGCCGAAGCTGAAGGCGACCGGGGCGATGTGCCGGCCGCGGAGCTGGGCGACTGCTTTCTGTGCCGACCAAGTGGTAAGCATATGTGCTTTACTGAACGACAATCGCATCCGTGCACGTACCTGGACGATGTCTCCGCCGATGATCATCAACACGCTCGACAGATCACTTGGGTTTTGCCATTGCTTGGCCAGCGCCCCAAGTGGGTTCGACGACCCGTCACCCGAACGGGACACTGGGGAGTTGGTGGTCGTTGCGCTTGGAGCACTCGGCTGCACGTCCGCCGGCGTGGGAAGGCAGTCCACCCGTGTCAGCAACACTGCAATCAGAAAAATAGGCCGTAACAGCGGCATAGTAAAGCGGTACGGTGCCTGCATAGGAGCCATGTCGGTTCTGGGCCAAGAGTCGTTCGGTGGAGCATTTGGCCATTAAGTTCGAAGGATGAGGTCGAGAATCAGGCTGAAGGCGCAACTGCATGTTCTGCTCACCGGATCGAGGCTGTGACGGGACCTACGTGGTTGCAGATCTGCCTCGCGCGTTTCCTAGAAACGATGTGGCGGCTGCATGAGGCCGTGTATGGCATAGCTGGAGTGGGGGCTGGGTAACCTCTCAGCCAAGATACAAAACGAGATGATCTTCGGCCTTTGCTGGATATCCACGATACTTCAATCCTAGAGCCCATTCCAAAGGACCAGAGGACCACATCGCCGAAACTTGTGTTCGAGTACCCAAGGTCAAACTCGCATGCTCTACAGAGAAGGACCGGGTAGACCTCTGACTCATACACTGCGGCGAGGTCCATGAGCAGTACTGACAAGGTCTGGTTTACGTCGACCTTATCATTGCCAAAACCGCTTGCAAAGTAATCCTCTACACAGATGAGAATCATCTCAACCTCTTATCCGTGTTCTCTTTCGACCTTCTCATCGACTTGTTGAGTACACTGACACGTCCTCAAGCCTGCTATCTGCTTCACACCTCTCTTCACCGTACGATAGTGTTCCCATGGGGGATTTAGATGCTATAGGGCTAGAACAGTGGTCCTTGGTTTCTTGCAAGAAAGCTCCAAGATATGTAACGCTTACCAGGCTGATCCGAGACCATACGCTCAGCTTTAACTGCAAGTGCAAGCACGTCTTATTGGATCAACAAGCTCCGTGCTAAAGTGCACTGCCATCGTAGAGTACTTCCGTCTACGAGTTGGCGCTTAGGCTACTGCATCACGAGGTTACACAAGAATATCGATGTGCCACAGCCTGACTTGTGCCCCTGTCGGCGGCCAACAAGACATCTGGCAAGGCTTTCACCAAGTTACCTTAACCTCGCTGCTCAGCTAGCGACGTGCATCGCTCCGCCACATTGCCAATATCAAGCAAGGCAGCCTTCCCAAGAACTATAAGGCATACACCCCTCATTAATGGCCGTCAATGAACTGACTTTCTCATTCCTCGCGATTAGCGGTACGGACATGATGGATGCCTCCTCGCTTATCCTCTCGCTCCCCTCATCTATTGGTGGGGCTGTCGACTTTGGGCAGCGTCTCCACTATGCCCGAGAATTCCAGCTGGAATCCAGCGACGCCACAACCCAGTTGAGAGTCCTGATTTGGCAGTTTGAGGACTGGAAGCAGTGCGTCGGCATAACAGAAGACGGCGAGCTGGAGAACGAGCATAACGAAGCCCTGGATGATCCAGAGATTCTCGGGCTCGTGGAAGAGGACATGAACAGCATCCGGAAGCATCGCAGCAATCTGGAAAGGCGGCTGTTGAAGCTGGGAGTGGAAGTGTCGCCAAGGCGCAAAGCTTTGAAGATCATATCCAAGAATCGTTTATTATCGAAACCAGAGGACGGAAGAGAGAAGTCGCCGCTACTCACCCCGAAAGTAATTTCGTGGAGCTTTGGTAGAGATAAGCTGGTGTGGAACGAGCTCGATAGCATGACAAGGGCCGTCGATGATCTCCACAAGCTCGTCCCACCGAATGCCTCCCGGCTGGAGAAACAGGCTGAAAGGACAATGAAAGGTGAGCATTACAGCAAAGGTTTCGAGGTTTCGGTCTGATGACGAACAACAGCGGAAGAAGAGCGTAGAGCCCAAAATCGTGAGGTTTTTGAATGGCTCAAAGCCCCAAAGATCGATCAGCAGTACGACGTGCACAGCAATGCTCGACTCGACGGAACCTGCGGCTGGATCTTCGATCATGCTGCTTACAGGACATGGGTTGCAGAGCTCGGCAACGTCGGGCAATCCAAGCTCTTGTGGATCCATGGGCCCGCTGGTTCGGGAAAAACAGTTCTAAGCGCAGCCATCGTTCATGAGAGAACAAAAGCACTGCTGGATAAAGGACACTCGGTCCTCTACTGCTTCTGTTCTTCATTCGCTCAAGCGCGAGCAAAGTTTGAAGATGTTATTCGCCTTTGGATTTGGCAGCTTATACACCAGAATCCCTTGGCTGTCAAGTCCATTTGGCAGGAATACACCAACTCATCCGATATTGGCAGAGGGACAATTGCTAGCCAAGCAGAGGTTTGGAAGATATGGACGCAATTGCTTTTAGAGTCCAGGATGCACCGTTCTGATGGGTTTGACGAATTCGATCGGTCCTACCGCGTACGGTCGGAATTTCTCCAAAAGATCAAGCAAGTAACAGCTCAGACCACAACAAATATCCTCGTGACCAGCCGGGATGAGGAGGATATACAGGATGCACTATCCTCCGACCCTCGAGAAGCTTCAGAGGTCTTGATGCTGGAATGCTTTGTATCCAAGGAGCTTGTGAAGAAGGACCTGGATCGATTGGCCTCGGAAGTGATTGAACGTCAGCTCCACAACAAGCCCGATGAAGTCAAGATCGATCTTGCTTCAAGGCTTGCTGAGAGAAGCGATGGGATGTTCCTGTGGATCACGCAGCAGAGCCTGGGCCAACTGCGACCGGGGAAACCCCTGAGACAGTTGCAGCAGATTGTGGATAAGTGCCTACCGGGCTCAAAGAGACGTACAGAAAGAAGTGGAACGAGATCAATGGGTACGACCGTGAGGACCAGGAAACGACCTCGGGTATTTTGCGCCTGGTCGCCTTTGCATTTCGCCCCCCCACCGTTGCAGAAATCGCTGAAGCCCTTCTAGTGAAACAGGACCACGACAATCTTAGCCTTGATGGATGGCCGGATGAAATCGACGATGAATACATCAAAGGCGAGATCAAAGGTTTGTGTGGATCGCTCATCCATATTCGTTCATGCAGCGACAATGATATTCCCAAGTCGAGGACTTTGCATCTTGCGCACGCATCAGTCAAAGAGTTCCTATTGGATGAATTACGCTTAACAGCGGCGAAGGAAGACCCCGAAGGAGAAAAGCTCGCGGAACACCATACAGAGCTCGCCAAGATCTGCCTTCGGTACTTGACTTATCCGGAAACATGGGTTCCAAACTCGACATCAAATCAAAGAATCCCCTATGCATTCTTGGACTATGCGTCAGCATTCTGGGAGAGACATGTGTTGCTGGGGATGAGACAAATGAAGATGTGTCGAGGAGCTTGGATGTCATTCTGCATCCCGAGACCCCGGCATTCCGCGGATGGAGAGCTTCAAGGATCGACTCCAATCCAAGTTTTCAGCCATCTGCCAAAGAGCAAGCAAAGAAGGCACAGGGAAATCCGCTCGTGTGGGCCTCGCAGTCCGGCTTGAAGGACTCGGTTGAGAAGTTGCTCTTTCAAAGCCCCGAACTGCTACATCAAAGCGAGCACCACGGAGAAACAGCGCTTCACGTCGTATGCAGAGTTGGCTCTTTGGCCATGTTCAGGCTACTGTTAGAAAAGGGCGCTGATGTGGATGCCAAATCCACGCGGAAGCAAACCCCTCTCAGTTGCGCGGTTCTCTGCGGAAACGGACATCTTGTGTCCCGTCTCCTGGATGCGGGGGCCGATATCAACAGTCAGGACGAGTCCGGACGCACACCTCTTTGCCATGCGTGTATGTCCGGCAGTGACGGACTCGCATTACTACTCGTTGAAAAGGGAGCGGACCCAACGATTGTCGACAACGACCGCTTCTCGCCCTTGTATGGCTTGTGCAAAAACGGAGACGGGGACCCTGCTTCAATCATGCGTCTCTTAGAAAACGGCGCAGATGCAACTATCAACCTCGAGGGGGCTGAAGGTGTTACCTGTCTGCACGCCTGTGCTGAGTTCAACCGAGTCACCATAGCCCTGATGCTCCTGGAGAGAGGCGCACAGAAATCCTTGCACACACGATTCAATGGCCAGACACCCCTACGTATTGCAGCGTCAAAAGGCCATCGAGAGCTGATGCAGATTTTGATCGACTACCAAGCTGATGTCAATCATAAAGATTCCGGAAATCGGACTCCTTTGCACATGGCTGCCCGACACGGTCATCTGACAGCGGTGGACCCCCTACTGGATAATGAGGCCGAGATTGAAGCCACTGGCGATGGGGGCGACACTCCCCTCCATCTTGCGGCTGTGTATCGCCACGTTGTTCGACTGCTCCTGAAGCACGAGGCCGATCCGACCTTACTCGATTTTGAAGGCAATTCTGCCGCTCATCACGCTGCATCTAGAGATAGCATTGGAGTTTTGAAGCTGCTTCTCGATGCTGTTTCAGACTTCGATGCCTTGATGGACAATCTGAGGAGCCCCTTCAACCGTGCCGCTTGGGGTGGAAATACCGAGATATTGAGGATATTTCTCGAGAAGAGGCCAGCTGAATACTTCAAGCCCGACTTTGAACGGAGAACTGCCTTGCATATGGCCGCCCGTGGTGGCAAGCTTGCCGCTTTCGAGATGCTCTTGGCTTCCGGGTTTGAGCCATCCGCGAGGGACGCAAGAGGGCGAAACATCCTCCACTACGCGTCCATGAGCTCATCAGCCGCGCTCATCGAAAAGATACTTCAACTTCAATGCTCTGCCGATCTCCTCAAGCAAGAACCATACTTCACGCCGCTACATTGGGCCGCCAGCGGTGGGGATGCCCACGTTGTTGCCGCTCTTGTCGCTGCAGGAGTACAGGAAACCAGTGTGACGACAAATTATCCCAAGCGGGGAATGAATTGGACACCGTGGGCCCTAGCAGAGTTCTTCAACAATGAGACGTTGCTCTCCGAAACAAAGTCTCCGTTCACTTTGAGAGACAACTCGCCCGGCATTGGTACGGGTAAAGAGTATTACGGCTATGGTTGCGATTCCTGCGAGAGCGTAAGTTTTCCTCCTTTGCGACTATCATGGTCGAGCTAATTACATGTGAAGACAATCATTGGTCCAAGAGTGATTTGCAAAAAATGCCCTTTTCTTGATTACTGCTTCATGTGCAGGGTAGATGCGGATTCACTGCACCCTGGCCATGAATTCTGCTTGGTGTATGTGTAGAGGAGCACGAAGGGTAGTTCTCTCGTTTAGCAAAGGTTCTTTGTAGTCTAGGTGATATGTGGGTTGTCATGAATGCAGGCGGTATTGCAATCTCGATACTCAGTACGGAATTGCCACGTTCATGCCCTCTTTATGCTATGTTGGAATTGACGTGTGATGTAGCCCGTGGCTTGCACCACTATCAACCTTCCCCGCTGGACGATCCCGTCGACCCACTGGACAATGACCATTTCCTACCTCGGCCAAGATAAGCTGTCTCCAGGCCGTTGTTACAGTTGAGTCCCCACGCCGAACACAGTATATAAAGAGGTCTTCCGCAACCTCCAAATGCTTCTCATCGGCCCAGTCACTTCAACCGTCTTTCTGATTGCTTCGTCAAAGATTTACTTCTATCAATTGTCTTGCCTTCTCGGCGGTGCCGCCCTCGTGGGTGCTGTTGCTGTCCCAAATGCTGTACCTGATGATGTCCCCGTCACGGTGGCAGGCATCCCCACCCACAGCGTCTTCGGTTCAGATCCGCTGGTCTACTCATCGACCGCTGGCCCCGTCGATGCTGCCACTGTCACCGCTGTTGTCATTGGCGCCACCGACGCCCCGGAGCCGACGGACTCTGTCGTGGCAGTTTCTGCTGCAGCTGCTGTTATTGATGCCAACCTGGTTGCTCTCATCACCGACCTGCCCAGCATTATCCCGCCTTCTCTCTACTCGCAGATTTCTGCCGCAGTTCCTATGGATCCCGCCTCGGTGGCCGTTCTTCAATCTGCTATTGAAGCACTTCCCTCCGGTGCCAGCCCTGGCCAGCTTTCCAGCCTGGCCTCTGAGCTCCTGCCTGCTGCTGCCACTGCCGGGGCGAAGGCCAAGCGCGGTGCCACGACCTACGACCCTGAGGCATCCTCGAAGAAGTGCCCTGGTGGCACAGGATGGGACTGCTGCCAGCTTCCCACCGGCACTGCCATTGGCACTACATCCGAGACCGATGCTGAGTTCCTGAGCAACACTGCCTACAGCAGCGCAGCATCGAACGCGAAAACGCCCTCAAAGTACACGCTCGCCTTCAACAAGAACGCCGTAACCCAACAAACCGACTACCGCGGCGTATACACGCTGAGCCTCCTACGACCCGGCAGCGTGCGCGGCCTACTGCAACAACGATGCCTGGTGCCAGGGCTTCAACATCTACATCGAGCGCGACCCCATCGTCCGCCCGGACGACCCCAACGCCGCCAACAGCCTCTGCGGCAACCCGTCGTCGACCACCAACACCAAGTGCACGCTGTACGGCCTGCCCGTGGCGGCCAAATCGGCCACCAATGACGGCCAGTACCAGGGCGGCTTCCACGTCGTCGTCGCCGGCTCCAACGTCTACAACTTGACGCCGAGGGACAATGGTGCTGTGTGCAACTGCAAGGTCATGGGTGTGTTCTGGCCTTCGCCCATCTTGGATGCCGCGTTGTATGGTGGATGCCGCGGTTGAGTTTGATTGTTTTGCCGATGGTGAAGACTCAGACGTAGAGATGGTCGATGGATGCCGGTGGGTTGGTACATGAGACTTGTTCATCTCTTCTAGACGATGTTCTTTCCATGTATTCGCCGAAATGAGAATTACTACTCTTTGCTCAATGACAATCAAATCCATGTGCACTGGCATTCTTCAGGGCCGATGATAGCCAAGATCATCGCCTCATCCATTGACGCGTGGGGTGACAGGCCGTTCCATCACCACTGCCACCTTCCAATATTGTTTCTGGCTATTTTCAGGAGTTCAATCATTCTGTCGTCTTCGATTTGGTTCTCGGGCAATACACCAGCTTCAAAGATTGCGTTGACTAAGGGTTCGTGTTGCAGTGCCGCAGCGATGTAAAGGGTGACTCCGACCCCCACCTCAGAAGTTGGCCATTGTGTTTGTGTAATCCAGCGTTTGAAGTTCGTCTCTATCGTGGACTCATGTCCTTCCATCAAAGCGTAGTGGAGAGATGTGAGTATGGAATCGTCCGCCCAGTGCTGTACCAATGGCTGGCGCCTGATCATTTCATCCTGGACGCTGTCAATACCGGCGAGAACCAGTACATGGAAGAGCCTTCCGCAAGGCCACTTAGCATCCAGCGTCTCGCCTGCGAATTGAATGTCTCGTGGCATGTACACTTTTCTTCTGGGATGGAAATCCAACCAAAGTTGCAAAGAACGCTCAAGCTTATGGTCTGCGTCCTTACTGTTTTCTTTGATTACAGATTCCCCTCCACGAAACATGGAGTGATCCGGAGCGATTACACTGTTGTCTCTGGGATGCAAGGCGAGTAGCCGTGGTAGTTTATCAGTCTTATGTCGCCATGGGAAGAGGTCAAGAAGGTCAAGCTGCTTGGTTCCCTCGCTGCTGACCCTTGTGACGTGAAGTAACCAGTTTTCTATGGCGTACTCAGCCAGCGGAAAGAGTTGGCAAAACTTTGGAGCTTCCTCGTAAAAGGCATGTTGGAAATACAGATAAGAAAGGTCCCGGGGGGCTGGTTCATGGAATTGGCGTTGGTCCCGGCTATTGCGAGGAAAGGCGTATGATTCGATCTCTTCCATTCGAAGATATTCGATGCAAGACCGGGAAATTTGGAAGTTGCCACGGCTCGCAATAGTCCCAGTTCCGGCATTTTCCAATTCATCCAAGCCTCCATCGATGAGGTAATCCAAAACAGACTGGTGGATGAATTCAACACGCCCAAGCCCAATCACGTCAACACCAATCGCTTCGTCCTTCGGGATAATTTACACCAGTCCCTTTGAAAGGTTACTGATGGCCAGCGGCATGTCTTCTTCGCGTTCGACGTACAAAGAGCAGTCCCGGATTTCGGTAACTGATTTGAAATCCATGGATGCGTCTAGAGCCAGAGCTTCTCGAAGCTCTCTTACTAACAATGGCCGGCTAGAGAGAAGCACCCATTGAAAAAGTCTGATGGTCTGATCTCGGCCATCCTGGTCGCTGTCATGTATGAGGGATCTATACAAATCCTCTAGTCGCTCCGGCACCCGGCTTATCGCTGTGATCATCTCCCAAAGCTTTGCCAAAGGGTCGTTCAATCCGGTAATGGCAATGATGCTGCATCTCATTGTCAGAACTGATCACCCATTCAACGCTGTAAAAAAACATACTCAACGTCGCAGCTGCTATCCACTGTCGTATGGTATGGAGTAAATCCATGAAAATGAGTATTGAAGACCAGGTGAGTGCCAGAGTCACCATCGAAATCTAGGGCAAGCTGGCTTCTTCCAAGCAGTGGAGCAGGGATTGGAGCGAAGGTCAACGTGGCTACTTTCTCCCGGGAACGCAAAGGACTGCAAGCCAGCGAGTGTATCTTGATTATCACGTCTCCGGCAACAGCCAAGCGCCTTCGGATGACTTGCTCTAATTCTCCCTTTGAGAGCGTTTCTAGGATTCCCTGGAGGCGAAACACCGTTGAAGTTGCAGAAGTCATGGCGGAGGGAAGTCGTGGAAAATCTGTTCATGGGAGTGGGTTTCAATCTGATCGCATCGTGTCCATCAGGCCGCGTGATGCCGAGATGGCGTTGTTCAGCCTTGCGAGTGGCGGCACTGCAGCTGGGACAGGTCCAAGGGTTGAGCCGGTTGTTGATTGCAGCACAAAGCTGGAGGATCCAGAAGGGCCCTCAGTCCGCCAAACGTTGCGGGGGGATAAGAACCAAACGGCCAAGGGCTGAGGGGATGAGGTTGAGAGAGGCATGAAGAAGGTGCAGCGTTCGTACGTTGCTGACTGTGAGCCGACTCGATAAAGAGCCAATCAGCCATCTAATCCAGGCGCCAGCGGTGCAACCCCTGTCTGCGCCATACTCTGTCCCATAAATCGGTTAGCTGACGGGTAGGTAGGTATAGCCATGAATGCACAACAACGTGATACTAGCAAGAAGTTTAGTTCCGCTGACCCCGTCTTGATCTTATCAGGCCATGCATCGCGATCCTCCTGTCCATGCTGCATCCCCAGGCTCTCCAAGCCCGTCCTCATATGCGTACCATTCGGACAAAACACGTTAAAACGAACGGATGTGAACAAAGGCCACAAATATGATCCGACAATCGTACTCGCAGCTACTTCAAAGCCAATGGTACAAGCATTTCCATATAGTGCAACCCTCGAACCCATTACCCTATGAAAAATTGCAACCAATCCACTAACTCCAAGCTCAACCAAAGGACATACATCCATGCATACAACCAATGAAAACGCACCAAACGACAGGCACTCGGGGTATTATTCGGCCAGCTTGAACGAGACAAGACGAGATCAAGCAGAACGGGACTCAAAAGCAACCAAAAAAAAGGGGAAACAGAAAAAAAAAGAAAAAGGCCGACAAAAGAACACACAGAAAAATCATTCACTCATTCAAAGCAATATCAACAACAAAGACAACCTCACAACTTCTTATCCAACCTCTTCAAAAACTTACTCACCCCCTTCTCCACCCGATCCACCCTCTGCTCAAACTTGCCTGGCCCCGCCGCCCCCGGTCCCGCCGCCACCTGCCGATCGTGACCCCGCATGCTGGCCGCCTGCGCCGGCGGCCGGTACAACTGACCATGCACCGCGTACGCGTCCGCCTGGCTCTGC
>LAEG01001106.1:0-11553 GCA_001455585.1 Diplodia scrobiculata
GCAGAGGAGGCAGCGGCGATCTTTTCAGAGAAAGAAGCGGTAGTAGTGGTGGCGGCGGGGGGGGTGTCGTTGAAGCCGAGGACGTCGGGGCTCTGGGCCAAGAGGAGGAGCTGCGACAGGGTGGGGCGGGCTGGAGTGGCCACCGGCAACGGTCTCGTCTTTTTTGTTGGGGTGCTCGAACGGAAGGCTTCGTCCGCGGCGGCGGGGCCCAGGGCGCTCATGCGCACGAGCGGCGTGGCCTCGACCCACTCGGAGATGGCGGATTCCCAGCGGTAGCCGACGTGGTACTCGGCGTCTTTGTGGAAGAAGGGGATGTCGTGGCGCGGCATCTGGATGTTTTCCATCTCCTTCTCGATCTCGAGCGTGTATTGGACGTAGCCTGCTGTGTTGCCGACTGCGAACCTGTTAGAGAGGGGGGCCTTTGCAAGTGGGGGTGTGCTACGGGGAAAACTTACCGGAAGAGTCTTGGGAATGGTCGGCAAACTCGTGGGCGGAATCTAGAGCGAGACGCTTCAGAATCCATGAAGAAAACCCAACAGTCTTCCAATCGCTGGACAGAGTTGATCCGGTGAATCTGCCATCGTCGAACGATGACACTCGATAAGACTTCAGGGCCTCAACGATGGACCTCAGGACCAGGAAAACATTCTGGGTCGTCTTCGGATCATACGCCTTTCCGCACGTCTCTGCTACCGAGCAAACGATGGCAGGAAGATTCAGCAACTGATGTCCGGTTATTCCCTCAAGCCGTGCCAGGGCTCTGATGTTGAGTAGGACCGGCGCCACGGCCATGTTTGGAATGCTGCTAAATGTGCAAACACCAGTGATGATAGCACATGTAAGGATGTTGCTTAACCGCTCGACGGTCGAGCTGGAGAGGGCAATCGGCTTGTCGAGCTGGCCTCCGAGGACGTCACAGGTGATGTCCGTAGCAATGCTCTCGAGTGTGTGTTGTATGGCATACTTGCCTTTGCGGCCAAAGCTTGCCTCTCTATTCGGCAGGAGGCATATCGCGGCGAAGATGGCTGATAGAGATGAAACGGTGGTGTTCAACGCATTCTTTACCCCGATGGTAACGCCCGTTGGTTGCGGACAATCGTCTTCTGAATCTGGAGAATTCTCATCGATGTGGGCCAAGTTTCTGCCACACGCAACCAAAAAGAAGACATGGGCGAGTTCGCAAGCTTCTGCATGCGCCGGATTGCTTGAGTCGGAGATGTGTTGGATAACTTTACTCCAGATATTCTTGAATTGCGTGGTTGCGGTCCACTCAACGGGTACAATGTTGGAGATTAGCATGCTGCGAATCAAGCGGTAGAAGAATGGCCACCCGTCTATTTTCTTCGCCCATGCGTGGGCTGCGACAATGCCACTGAACCGCTGGTCCTCGGAGTAGATGAATGTGTCCTTGGCCGTCTTCGGGGGCGGGAGCGGTTCTGTGGCGAACGCGAATGCCGTCAGGATGTCCTCTGCCTCGTCGTAGGCGAGAGAACCGTGACACAGACGGACAATGCGTTCTATATGAACAGTGTCCAGCAGCCCCTCAGCAACAGCCTCGGTGACAAGTGCAACTCCGTGAGCACGCGTGACTTCCCTTAGAGGCCGCCAGCCCAAGGCTGATCCCATTTGCTCGAGCTCTTGGTAGACCTCCTCACTGGCATCTACCTTGTTGACGTTTTCATCGTCCTCCCATTGCTGCCGGCCTGCAATGTAGGCGGGGACCTGCCTCAGACAGGTAGACATCAACGAGCGCGAGCCGGCTTTTGATGCCCGGCTCCTCTCCGGAGCCCGTGTTGCATGTAGCAGCGTCCGGAAAGCCTGTAGGAAGCGCTCAAGATGCTGCAGCTGCTGCGCGCTTGATCTATTGAGTGAGTCGAGATCAAGATCGTGCTTGAGCATCGGGAACCTGCGCTTTTTCGGGGTCTGCAAGAATTGCCTGCCCACAGGTGTCTGGGACGATGCACGCGGAGAGCCGTCGAAATTGGCCTGGCGCGCGATCAGAGGCGTGGGCATGGAGATCTCGCCGGGCTTGCGCGCATGAGGCACTGGGTGGGTTTCGGCCTTGGAGGTGCGGTTGGTATAGAGGCGTCTGGTGCCTTTCTTCTCTGTGGCATGCGGCATCCAGTCTGGATCATCGAAGCTCTTGCGACGGGCTTCTTCGTCTTCCTGCTGCTTGTCGCTGGATGCTGGCTCATCCTTGGACGAAGCGGCCGAGGCAGATGCGGCGCTTGCCTGCAACTGCGGGTAGACGAGCTCTCTCAGAACTCTGATCTGCGCCGTGATCGGGCGAAGCAACCTGTTGCAACGAGCAGAAGTCCAAGGTGGCTCTCCCGCTGTTGTTGCGGCTAGATAGATGGATACTGTTTAGAGTCAATTGGCCTTCGCAAGCGGGACAGTAGAATCATACTGTTTGAATTGCGTCTAGAATGCGACATAGCGGATGCTAGGCTATGATGTTGAGCTATGATGCTGTTGACGCGGCCGAACGGATGCTGTCGCGACGTCGGGTTGCGTGGTGTTGACAAACAAAAGCGCGCAACCGTCGGCCCCGGACTTGCCCGCCGCCCATGCGCCACCGGGGCCACCGCGCTAAGCCCACTCAGCAAACCGGCCAACCTCGAGTGCGCCCACACAGAATAAATATTTCATAAAATGAAACAAATCTTTGAAGATGACGTCGACGAAGCCAAGCCGACCACGTTTACACAATAACGAGCCGGTATCTGGAACAGAAGCGAACAGCCACCCGACCAAAGCGCCACCCTTTGCCTGGACCACCCCCAAACCTCAACGATGCATTCTAAAAAGACCATGACCGAAATGCACAAAGGAAAATGAAAGATCGGACCTAGTTGTCCTCGTCACCTTCGACATCCTTCACGCCCGGCAGCGTCTCGAATGTCGTCTCCTTCTCGACGTATCCTTTAGCATTGCGCGTCGTGACCTTGTACTTGCCACCCTCCCAGAGGTCTTTGATGGTCAGCTCTCTGGTTCTGCCCAAGCTCTCAATGTCACCAATGCGCTCCAGCGTATCTTCCAGGAACTTGTCGAAGCCGGGCAGATCGCAGATCTCGCGGAATGCTCGTTGCATGGGAACCGAATCTGCACCGAGTCAGTTTCCGATGTATGGGAGACATGGATTTATATTGGCACGCACCAGCTCTGACCATGGCTTTCGAGTCAATTGTGAAGACGTTGATGTGATCGTAGCTTTGAATGAAGTCTGCGCGCGTCATGATTTCTCTTGCCTTGTGAAGAGGAATCTGCGGGAGTATATGTCCCCTTTCAGGATCGTAAGTTTTGTCCATTTCCTTCTCTTGGTCGACGAGCGCTTTCGCCAGAACCATAGCCGCCGACTGGGCAGGACATTAGTAGAGCCCAAGTCAAAAAATACAACAGCAGGAGATACTTACGGCGTACTTCTGCTGGTCCATGACATCGTCGTCCATGTCCATGCCAAGAATCCAACACTGGTTGAGGAACCACGTCTTCTCTGCCTCGCATATCTTGTCACAGAGATCAATCATGTCCCTGGATTTGGCGACGCGGCTAAGAAACGAAAGTCGGCCACCAATCTTGTTGTAGATGGTCTCCAAGGTCTGGTCGTTCGGGGTTTCTCCGTGCCATTTCCACCGGTAGTGCTTCAACGCAGAAAGAGCCTTCTGCTTGTCCAGATCTCTGACCGGGGTGACTTCCATCCTGGTCGCGTACTGCTTGAGACGCTCGTAGACCCAATAGTCATCGCTGTTTAGAATGACAGTGATGAGACTGGCGGCGGCCCATTGTTCGGCGCGTTGCTGCAGGAGCTCCAGGAGATCTTTCCCCTCGTCGTCGTCCCGGATGAGATGGACGCTGTTGATGACAAGGATAAGTGGGCGCCCCAACTTGTCTCTGCGCCTGATGGCAACCTTCTCGAGCTTGTTGAAGGCTCTCTCAACATCAAGCAGCGCCGAAGCATCCCGGGGTCCTCGGATGGAAAACAGAGAGCCGATGTTGTCTTCGTGGAACTCAAAATCCAGTGCCTTTCCAAGACGGATCCGGAAAATCTCCGGGTCAGCGTGGGCTTCGAACATGGCGACGCCGTCTCCATCGATTTTCGACATGGCTTCGATCAGCATGGACGTTTTCCCAGTGCCTTTCTCGCCAATGAGCAGGTGGTAACGGCCTTTGTCCTCCCCACGTATGATGGAGTCAAATTTGCCCTGTTCCTCGCGAACAATCCAGGAGCCATCCTCAGCCTCCTCGCGGCGAGGGGGCCTGCCCCGAGCAATGTCCAGGACAGGGTCACCTGGGTTGAAAGCATTGTCCATTTTTGACAGGACCATGTGCTTGTAATATCTGGTGTAGCTGTAGCCCACGAACCTGTTCGGGAGTAAATGCAGGGCCGCAGCATGAAGAAACACACGGACCACCTACCCTAGCACTGCGACGGAAGCGAAGGTAGTCATGGCACTCTCAAACATTTTGAAGGCAGTCTCGCGGTAGTCATTGGCGCCGTGAGACTGGCCCGACTGCGAGTTCCGCGGGCGCTCACTGCCATCGGGACCAGCCTCGGTCGGGTCGGGCTGGCCGGGCTGTGGCGCAGGCGAGCCTCCTGAAATGAGGCGTCGGGCGTGGAGTTGGAATTGGGGGGCAGCAACAGGCGCCCGCGCCGGTTGCGCGACGGTGTAAGCGGTATGGCGTCGCCTCGCCAGAGTAGATCTGGCTGATCGCTGCAGCCGGGGTAAAGCGGCCTGCAGCGCCCGCGGCCGCAGAGCAGGAGCCGCGTAGCCGTACATTGAGTGCGGACGGGGGTGTGATGGAAAAAGTCCGAGAAGAAGCCGGCCAACGAATGAGCCGACGCGCGAGTAAAAGGAAGGACGGGCAAAGAGCGTGCGAAAGGAACGGGGGGGAAAAGAACGACTGGAGTCAGAAGCAGGAGGCTTGGAAGAGAACGAGTGCGCGGCACGCAGATTAGTGGTTTAGCTCTCCTGTGCTGCGCAAGCTTGGCGGCGCGCAGAGAGCGACAGTCAGACCGCGCAAAGGCCGTCGTGTCGCGTGCCGCCGAGAAATGCGCGAGCCAGCCAGCGTCGCGTCATCGACTGCGCTGCGACTGGCACCGGACGTTTGGCAGGCGGCAGCGGCGGAGCGGGCCCGTGCGCGCGCGGGCGATTCGGGGAAGACCGGCTAACTTCGTCAGAAATCCTCTAAACTTTTCGAGCTCGCAGCAGCAGCCCCAACACCCTCCTCCACACCTCCATCCTCTCCCTTTAGATGCGCCCGTAGCCCCCGCATCTCTAGAGCTCGGCGCGCGCCCATTGTCCTGCCCTTCAGCACCGCCCATTCAATTGGCCCGCCCGGCTTTCCACCATGGCCCAAGCTAATGACGCCTCGACTCCAGGTAAGTGTGTCCGGTTGACACACTCCGCTTGCAATTGGCCACCCGCCCTGCCGAGCGATGCTAACGCTGCCCTGCCTCCAGTGAACACTGAGCCGACCGTCGAGGAGCAGCAGCTGGACGGAGATGTAGTTGCTGGCGAAAACGGCGAGCAGGAGCAACCCGTCGAGAGTACGTGAACCCATTGCCATTGACACACGCCGGACTGGCCGCTGATGCTTCCACGCGCAGATGTCTTCACGCTCAACGTCAAGCTCCCGCACGAGCCGCACCAGACTCAAGTGATTGTCAGTCAAGTCCCGCCTTGCAACAACGTCAACCTTATGTGCTAAAGCCCGCAGGCATCGACGCAAGAGCAAGTCCAAGACCTCCGCCAGTCCATTATCGATTCGCCGCACACCTTCCAGTACTCTTGCTTCCACCTCGAGCACAACGGCGAGCGCATCAATGACTTCGTCGAGCTTTCTGAAGTCCCCGGCATCGGCCCCGACGCCGAGATCACCCTGGTGGAGGACCCATACACTGAGAAGGAGGCCAGGATGCACTTCATTAGAGTGCGGGAGCTTATTGGCGCCTCGGGAGACAGGACCGACACTGCTCACGGCGCCCAGGCCGGCGTTTCCCTGCTCCATGATGTCTCGGCCAAGATCGCTGCCGAGGAGAAGGCCGAGGGCACTCCCCTCGACAGCTACGATCTCGAGTCGCCTGCCGCTTTCAAGACTGTGCTGCCTCAGCCCCAGGATGCGGCGCCAAAGACCGTCAAGGCCATCTCCCTGTCGCCCTGGAACCCTCCGCCGTACCACCTCCGCTCCAAGGGCCACCTGCTGTACCTTCAGGTCACTACCAACGAGGGCGAGCAGTACCAGGTTACCTCCCACGTCTCTGGCTTCTACGTGAACAAGTCGACCAACCAGAAGTTCGACCCGTTCCCTAAGGCAGCGCCGAAGGATATCGCCGCGCACTCTTTGCTCTCGCTTGTGCAGAAGCTGTCCCCGGGCTTTGACGAGGCGTTCCAGTCGCTCCTTGAGTACAACAACGCCAAGGACCCTCTCGCCATGTTCCAGCTGTCCAACGCCATCCCTGCCAGCCCGTGGCTCGTTTCGCCACCGACCTCTATCGCAAACAGCCACCAGGCTGACATTACCCGCACCCAGGAGAACTACCTGATCTCCGGCTTGGAGAGCGCAGACAACCTCAGAGACTGGAACGAGGAGTTCCAGTCCACCAGGGAGCTGCCCCGGGAAACCGTTCAGGACCGTGTCTTCCGCGAGAGACTGACCTCTAAGCTTTTTGCGGATTACAACGAAGCCGCTGTCCGCGGCGCCGTTCTTGTCGCGCGCGGTGAGGTTGCACCTCTGAACCCGACGGAGAGCAAGGATGCTCAGATCTTCGTCTGGAACAACATCTTCTTCTCTTTCGGTGCCGACGGCGTTGGTACCTTTGCCACTGACGGTGGCGACGAGGCCGCGCGTGTCGCTACCGGTAAGGACGTCATGGGTGTCAAGGCTGTGAACCAGCTCGACATTACCGGTCTTTTCACCCCCGGCACCGTTGTCGTTGACTATCTTGGCAAGCGTATTGTCGGACAGAGCATCGTTCCCGGTATTTTCAAGCAGAGGGAGCCCGGTGAGCACCAGATTGACTACGGTGGAGTCGAGGGCAAGGACGTTGTTGCGGAGAACGAGACTTTCGCACCCTTGTTCGAGCAGCTGTCGAAGGCTCTGAGGGTCAAGAAGCACGCTGTTTGGGACAAGGAAAACAAGCGTCACGATCTTGAGGGAAGTGTCGAGACCAAGGGTCTCCTCGGCACTGACGGCAGGAAGTACGCGCTCGACCTCTACAGGATCAGTCCTCTCGATGTGGCCTGGCTCGAGCAGTGCTGGGAGGAGCCCACTGAGGACGGCAAGCCGAAGGACAAGGAGAGGGATTACCCTCACAGGATGGCTGTCCTCAGGTCCGAGCTCGTTGAGTCTTACGGACGCACCAAGCTTAGGGAATACATTAGGGCTGAGCTTGCTAAGCGCAACGAGGCGAAGGAAGCCGCTAAGAAGGATGAAAAGACCGAGGAGACGGCTGATGGCGAGAAGAAGGATGTTGAGAAGAAGGAGGGTGACGGAGAGAAGAAGGAGACTGAGAACGAGCGTGTTGATATCTCTGGCTTCCAATTCGCCCTTAACCCCGACGTCTTCTGCGGTCAAGTTCCTCAGACTGAGGAGGAGAAGCAGGAGTACGCAAAGGACGAGGCTGAGGTCCGCGCAGCTTGCGAGCACCTCACTCAGGAGGTCATTCCGCGCCTCATTCGCGATCTTCAGGAGGGTGATGTTGGCTTCCCCATGGACGGTCAGTCTCTGACTAGTCTGCTGCACAAGCGCGGTATCAACCTGAGGTACCTCGGAAAGATCGCGACCTCGGCAGACAAGGAGGAACCCAGACTGAAGGCTCTGAGGCGTCTCACTATTCAGGAGATGATCGCTCGTGGTTTCAAGCACGTTGCCAACGACAAGCTCCGCTACCTTCCCTCTCCCTTCTCGGGTGCTTGCGTTGCTCACCTGCTCAACTGCCTGCTTGGAGCGGAGGTTAACGCGAAGCCGGTCGCCGAAATTGACGCATCTCTCAAGGCGCTCTACGCCGACGCCGACTTCAACTTTGAGACCCTGACACCGGAGTCCCTCAAGGCTGCCATCATCGAGGAGATTAGGCAGAGGTTCCGCTTCGATTTGGGAGCTAACTGGATCGAGGCCGGCAAGGAGCTCCAGGTGCTTCGTGAGGTGTCTTTGAAGCTTGGTCTGCAGCTTGAGGCTAAGAGCTACGCTTTCACCAAGGAGGACGCCGCGAAGGTTCCTGAGTCTGAGCCGTCTGACGCTCTTCTCAAGCCCACGACGAACGGCCACACTTCTGGCTCCGGTAAGAACAAGAAGAAAAACAACAAGAGCGCTGATCGCTCCCCTGCTCGCACTGCTTCTCCCGCTGTCCCGGCTCAGAAGGTTACCTTCCGCGCGGATGACGTTCAGAACGTCGTCCCCATCATCAAGGAAGCCTCGCCCAAGGTAATCAATGTTCTCTTCTCACTCGCATAGCACAGCTAACACCATTGCAGAGCGTTCTTGCCGAGGAAGCTTTGGAGGCGGGCCGTATCTCGATCGCTCAGGACCAGAAGGAGCTTGGCAACGAGCTTCTCCTCGAGTCCCTCTCCTTGCACGAGCAGATTTACGGTGTCCTCCACCCCGAGGTCGCTCGCGTCTACCACCAACTTTCCACCCTGTTCTACGGCTTGGAGGAGAAGAACGCCGCGGTTGAGCTGGCTCACAAGGCCGTCATCGTCTCTGAGCGCACCCTTGGTGTTGACTCGTCCGAGACGGTCCTGGCTTACCTCAACCTTGGTCTCTTCGAGCACGCTAACGGTAACACCAAGGCGGCGCTTGGCTACATCCGCCACGCTCTGGAACTGTGGAAGGTCATCTACGGCAACAAGCACCCCGACTCGATCACTACCATCAACAACGCGGCTGTCATGCTCCAGACCATGAAGCAGTACCACGAGTCTCGGTTGTGGTTCGAGAAGTGCTTGTCCATCAGCGAAGAGGTCTCGGGCAAGCAGTCGATCAACACGGCTACCCTGCTCTTCCAGCTGTCGCAGGCTCTGGCGCTCGACAGGGACATGCACTCGGCCGTCAACAAGATGCGCGAGTCGTTCACCATCTTCAACACGATCCTGGGCCCCGACGACCGCAACACCAAGGAGGCCGAGTCGTGGCTCGAGCAGCTCACGCAGAGCGCCGTCACACAGGCCAAGCAGGTCCGTGACGTGCAAGCCGGTCGTCTGCGCCGCATTCCGCTCACGCCGCGCACGAACCTGCGCCCGCAGCCGAGCGTGGGGCAGACGGCGTCGGAGGCGGCTGGTGCGCCGTCGTCGAGCGCCGAGGCGGGCGGTGTCGACATGCAGACGAAGAGCATCGAGGAGCTGGTCCGCTACATTGAGGGCGATGGCCCGAAGAAGAGCACGCCGAAGAAGAAGCAGCAGAAGGGGCCGCGGAGACCGGGCCGTGCTGGCGGCAACTAAAGGCGCGTTTGGGAGTTTGGGCTGTAGCGCAGGGAAAAGTTCTGCTGCATTGTATCATGCTCATTTCTCCTCTTCGGTTGTGATTTTTCCATCCTCCCGCTTTTGGTACATATTTTCCTCACACTCTCCTCTTTTCAGGTGACGACTGGAGGGCGGTTGCGATTGCATTTGGGAGGGCGGACGGCATGGGTACACATCTTCGGCGCCGGTTATTACTTATGGCTACTACTCGAAAAAAGACTCGCCGCTCTGGATCGAAGCGACTCGCGTTCGAAAACTGTACTGTACGATAACATGTAGAATCAAAAAGTGCGCTCTTGGTTGCAATGTGCTGACACGCCATGCTGGAGTCTTTTCGCTGCCTTGATGTGCGCCCGCTAGTGAAGTTTGTCAGTGAGGCGCCGTTGAGGTCAGTGCCAAGCCCCGATGACGCAAAACGCCCGTGCTTCGCCCAAGCAACAAACGCCAAAACACCAAAGCTTCTCCCGCGCTGTTGCCATCATCAACACGACCCCCGCCATTCCTCCATCGGCGCAATCCCTGCAACCACCACTTCTCACCCCCTTGGCGCGAAAAAAAAAATAATGCCGTCAAGAAAGGAAATGGCTCGCGAAGATGGCACCACGGCCGTGCCCATCTCTGCCTCGACTCGGCCGGCGCCCTCGGCCGCGGCGCGCCGGCTGCCGGGCTACGTGCGCTTCCCGCTGCTCATCGTGCTGAGCCTGGCCACGTCGCTGTCGCTGCTGTCGGCCACGTCCGAGTTCATCGACCCGCAGCTGCGCGAGGTGTCGCAGAGCAGCTCATCCGCGAACGAAGACGTCAAGGTGCTGGCGACGATAGCGTGGCGGCTGACGGAGCTGTCGCTGGCATGGTTTGGGAACTTTGACGGTAATTTCTCTTTTCCCCTCTTCCTCAATGCCCATCTCCAATGCGCTCGCTGCTTTCCCTCCACGTAAATCAACAGACACCGATTGGCTGACCCTCTACACACGCGCAGACATCGACCTCGTCGCCCTCTCGGTCCTCACGCACGCGCCGTGGTACTACCTCCTGCACACCTTCTACGCCGTCGAGCCGACGACGGTGCTCCTCTGCCTGGGCATCGACGCGCTCGCCCTCGCCGGGCCCACGCGACTCCTGCGCGCGCGCGCGCCGGCGCACAAGTGGCCGTCTTCCTCGTCCTCGTCGTCGTCGTCGTCGTCGTCACCGTCGCGCGTCGCGCTGCCCAACCGCGCCATCATCTCGGACGCGCAGACGGCGGTGGCGACGTCGCTGCTCGCGGCGGCCGTGTACGGCGTCGCCCTGTTCGGCGCGCTGCAGACGTTCCTGCCCGCGTTCCTGGCGGTGCACTTCGACGGGCTGGCGTCGCTCGAGGGCGCGCACGGCGCGACGCTGCCCGCGCTCGTCGCGACGCTCGTCCCCGTCGGCCTCGCCGCGCGCGAGTTCGTCCTCGTGCCCGGCCTGGCGGCGGCGCAGACGAGCGTCGCCGACGCGAAGCGCAAGGCGTTCAACCCCGAGACGGACGGCTTCGCGGCGCACCTCCGGCACAACTTTTTCGGGTGGTTCGGCGCCGGCGCGAGGGTGTTGGTCGCGAGGACGGCGACGCTGGTGGCGCTGACGGCCGCGCATGCGTGGGTCCATGCCAGTACGGTGCTGCAGGGCGGCGATCAGGTCGGCGCGGTGGGGTATGCGGCGGTTTGGGTGGGCGCCGGGTTGGCGACGGGGGCGGTGTATGCGTGGGTGGAGAACGTGTGATGGAGTGATGGGGGAAGAGCAAGGAAAGGAAAAGAAACGATAAGATGGCTTTGGGTCGGTCGTCCTTCGTTGCTGGAGGATGATGATGCTTTTTTTCTTCTTCTCTTCTTCTTTTGCTCTGTGGATTACAGCAACAGCAACAGCAGCAACAACAGATGGGAAACTGAGGGGACGGACGTGGGCTTTAAAGTGAAGAGCGAACGAAGGGTTAGTTGGGTATATGGCGAGAATGATTGATATACACTTCCGTATAAGAATGGGGATGGTGGAACAACAGGGGTCGAAATAGGCGTCTTTGCATCCTCGAAGTCTTAAGACCTTTTTTGGCTGAATTGCTTTTGGGCGGCGGCGGCGCATTAGA
>LAEG01001107.1:0-11170 GCA_001455585.1 Diplodia scrobiculata
TCCCTCCTCCTCGCCCCCCTGCCCGGCCGCGGCATCGGCACCCTGGCCACAGCCAAGATCGCGCGCGGCACGCGTCTAGTGACCGATGAGCCGCTGCTCGCTGCCACCAGCGGCCAGACGCTCAACGTCGAGCTATTCGCGCACAGCCTGGTCGGCGCGTACGCCGCGCTATCCGACGACGGGCGCCGCCGCGTCGCCGCCTTGGCCGCGCACCCGGAGGCCGTGAAGGAGTGGATGGAGTTCTTCAAGATCGAGGCGGCGGTGGCGGTGGCAGAGGCGTCGGCTTGGGGCAGCGGTGCTGGTGATTTTGCGACAACAACGACGGCGACGACGACGACCTTTGGGATGGAAGCTTCCGCTGCCACTGCCGCTGCCCCCTCCTCCACCTCCTCCTCCTCCTTGTCCATTGAGGAGCGAGCGCATCTCATGGCGGCTTGGACGACGAATTGCTTTGGCATCAACAAGGACGAAAGCTCGGCTGGGTGGGCTGGTGTCATTGCACCCAGGGCTGCGCGGTTCAATCACTCGTGCGTGCCCAATGCCATGTTTGCATGGAACGACGCCGTGAGCGCGATTACCGTGCAGACGATTAAGGACGTGGAGGAGGGGGATGAGGTGACGGTTGCTTACAGCGATACGACCAGGGCGGGGAGGAAGAGGAGGGAATCGTTGAAGAAATTATATGGGTTCGACTGCGACTGTTCGGCCTGCTCTGGAGATGAGGTGATGCTGGATGACTTGAGATGGAGGATCAAGAAATTGAAGGAGGAGTTGGCGGGCCCGAACGGTAAGATTGATGGAGAGAGAGCTATGGAGGTGGTGGTGGAGGGCGTGAAGCTGCATGAGCAGGCTGACTTGATCGGTTCGCATCTGGCAAACTTGTGAGTAAATGTCTTGCTTTGCCTTCTTTGCTGCATGTTGGAGGAACTGTTGTGCTGATATTTGGCAGCTACCGAGCCGCCTTTGCCGCAACTGAAATTCGCCAGTACCTGGAGGAAGAGTTGCGCGTCCGCACCTACTGTCTTGGCAATGACCACCCGCACGTCAAAGAGCTCACGGGAAAGCTGACGGGGTTTTGAAACTCTTACATCCATGCACTTCTCTCGGCAAACATCTCTCTTTCACCGGCAACTCCTTCTCGAACAACCCTGCGCGTTCGACTGGCGATAGAGCCTGTCTAAATCACTGCCTTCTCTACTCCTCCAATTACGACATTGGCTGTCCACGTCAACCAGCCTATCCTCATTGCTGAAGTAACCCATACCTGGAGACAACATCGGAATTCTGCATCAATCTTGCGTCAACGGGCGCGAATTCGAAGACAGACCTTCCTCTTTTTACTTCTCGCCTATCCAACACTGAGAGAAACCAAACATCAGTCTGCTCCGCGGCGGCATAAGCCGTCACAATTGTATACATCGCTAGCGCGAACAGCGTCACGCTCGCATCCGGGTAGTTCAGCCCAGCTCTTCTAAGAATTTATTCACCTTCACTTCCCGCCATCGACGACAGTTGCCCACTTTTCCCACAAGATGGCGTGCGTACGCACCACGCAGATACCTCGGCGCAGTCGACATGCGGAAGGCTGAGCGGGATGGTACGATAGAAGGCGAAGTAATTGGTTAGGTGGCGTGGGTTGGGAGGTTGTTTGGTTGATGGAGAAGGTAGCGGCGTTCGGAGACCCTTTTGAGGCAAATGCCACTCAAAAATTGCAAGCACCTGGTTTCCTGGGAGCCAGCTATTGTGAAAGCGTAAGACTTCGTGTATGCCGTTTGTTCGGCACTTGGAAGCTACTTCGCATTTGTATTCATGGAACAGCTAAATCCAGGTTTGCGAGTTGTTTGAGCTCAACTACACCTACCCATCTCAGATACTTCCGTGGGCAGTGGAATCCTGTGTCTTGATGTATTGGAAACTAGCATCTACGGCTGGATGTTTACTTCAACTGCTCATAGAAGAGACGTCACATTCACGTGCGGACATGGCAAAAAGAATGCAGGTGTTGGTGCAACAGACATCTCGGCGATGCCGATTGATCCGAAGGCCATGGGCTAGTGGGTCGCAGACCCCCCTCTGCACGCTCTCTCCACGCCCGGGGCTCCACATCCGAGCAAGCCATGGAGCATCTGCATCCTTCTCATTCGTCAGCACCCGGCATCCGTTATCCTTCCGCCGCTCGCCTTTCTCGGCATCAGCTTGGCCGCTTTCCGCTCCGTCGTGCCGCGCAATGGCATCATGGCTGCAACGAATACCGCCTCTCATGCAGACGGCCCGCCGCTCAGTCGTCGTGCCGAAGCTAACGTGGTGCTTATAGGCCATGCTTTGCAGCTCGAGGCGCGTGTTCTCAACCGGCAGCCGCACCCGGAATGCCACCGCTGCGCCTGCCAAGTCTCCCTACCGCACCCGGAGCACCACCGCCGCACCTGCCAAGTCTCGCATCCGAACTTGGCGCTTGCCATTCCTTACGTACAGCGGTCTCTTGCAGCTCCAGTATTCGCCTTGTCCATCTTCTCCCGTTGCTACCTTCCACCGTCCCCCCTCCCTCGTCCGCACCTCTCATCGTTTCCTTCAGATTTCTCCTGCAATCCTCACCCAATGGCGAAGAATAAGCCCGAAGATGCCCTTGTTGGGCATGTATCCGGCCAGGCCAACAGACCAATGTCTCGCCCGGCTCACGCTCTACCTCACGCAGCTGTCATTTCCGAGGTTGGCGCCAATCCAAGAGACGGGCTCACTGCTGCTGAAGCTCAAAACCGCATGCAAGAACACGGGCGCAACGAGCTCGGCGAAGGCGATGGCGTCAACATGGCCAAGATCCTCGCCCGTCAGGTTGCCAATGCAATGACTCTAGTTACGCGCACCACTTTCCATGGCGTCCAAGGCGAAGAAAAGGCTGATCCAGTTCCAAGGTGCTTATCCTAGCCATGGCCGTTAGCTTTGGCATCGAATCGTGGATCGAAGGCGGCGTCGTAGCTGCAATCATCGCCATGAACATCCTAGTCGGCTTCTTCCAGGAGCTCGGCGCCGAAAGGACCATGGACTCGCTCAGGTCGCTCAGCTCCCCAACCGCCAGCGCCGTGAGGGATGGCAAGAACACTACCGTACCCACCGCTGAGATCGTTCCCGGCGACATGGTTGAAGTCAAAACCGGTGACACTGTTCCCGCTGACCTTCGCTTGATTGAAGCCGTCAACTTTGAAACTGACGAGGCTCTCCTCACTGGGGAGTCTTTGCCCGTCAGGAAAGATGCCGAGGCCACTTTCGACCATGATACCGGTCCGGGCGACCGGCTCAACATTGCTTTCAGTTCATCGACAGTGACCAAGGGTCGAGCGATTGGTTGCGTTTATGCAACCGGCATGTTCACTGAGATGGGGACAATCGCTGCCGCTCTCCGGGCCAAGGGCAGCAAGCGTCGTCCTGTCAAGCGAAACTCGAGCGGCAAGGCTAGGCCTCACCGGTATGCCCAAGCGTATGCCTTGACTGGCTTTGATGCTCTGGGCCGATTTCTCGGAATTTCAGTAGGCACGCCACTGCAGGTGAAGCTGTCCTGGCTGGCGATCCTGCTGCTCGGCATTGCCGTAGTATGTGCAATCATAGTTCTCGCCGCCAATGAGTTCCGGGGCCAGAAAGAGGTCATCATTTGTAAGCAATTCTCCATCCCGGGTCTTGGTCACCGCTAACTCGAGGCTCGAGACGCGGTTGCGACTGGCTTATCAATGATTCCTGCCTCGCTGATTGTGGTTCTGACTATCACGATGGCTGCTGGGACAAAGAGAATGGTTTACAAGAATTGTGTTGTTCGGAATCTCAAGTCCCTTGAGGCATTGGGAGGCGTTACGGACATATGCTCAGATAAAACCGGCACGCTTACCCAAGGCAAAATGGTGACTAAAAAGGTACGGGGTGCTTCATGCGCACAAAAAAACAGCAGAGCTGATATGGATTAGGCCTGGATCCCTAGTAAAGGGACCTACTCGGTGGGCGAGTCCAACGATCCGTACAGCCCAACCGACGGCATGCTGTTCTTCAAGGCCAAGGACCCCCGGAACATCAATTTCAATGAAGACGAAAGCATTGAGGATGCAGCTTCCTACGAGAAGCTCTTGCATCAAAACCAAAACCTCATGGAGTTCCTCAAGGTCTCATCAATGGCCAATCTCGCACACGTCCACGAAAGCCAGCCCAATGAGTGGAAAACGCGGGGCGATCCCACTGAGATAGCTCTTCAGGTGTTTGCGTCCCGCTTCCACATGAACAGGACCCGATTTACATCCGGTGATACCCCAGCTTGGAAGCAAATTGCTGAATTTCCGTTCGACTCCACCATCAAGAAGATGTCTGTCATATTTGAGGAGTATGAGACTGGAAAAAAGTACGTTTTCACAAAGGGCGCGGTCGAACGTATCATCGACAGCTGTACGACCATTCACCTGGATGATATTGAGGCTGTACCCGTCACTTCCGACATCAAGAACAACATCATCGCGAACATGGAGTCCCTCGCATCCCTTGGGCTTCGGGTTCTGGCACTGGCTTCCCGCGATTTCACTGGCAAGGTTCAGGAGGGCGATGAGGCCCGCAATGAGATTGAGAACGGCCTGGTTTTCCGGGGACTGGTCGGCATCTACGACCCCCCACGCCCAGAGTCTGCTCCTTCAGTCAGACAATGCCAAGATGCAGGCATCACCCCGCGAATGCTCACCGGTATCCTCTATCTTCTTCTTCTTATACAGCTATAAGAATATAAATCGATGAAAGCTAATTTTTTTCTTTTCTTTTTCTTTTTTTTAGGTGACCATCCGGGTACTGCCAGCGCAATCGCCACCGAAGTCGGCATCCTACCTTCGCGTATGGAAGCTTTCAGCAAGGAAGTTACAGATGCTATGGTCATGACCGCTTCCCAGTTCGACAAACTTTCTGACCAGCAGATTGATCAACTTCCGGTTCTCCCCTTGGTCATCGCCCGCTGCTCTCCAAGTACGAAAGTCCGAATGATTGAAGCTCTTCATCGTCGTGGCAAGTTCGCCGCTATGACGGGCGATGGTGTCAACGATTCGCCATCTCTGAAGAGAGCAGACGTTGGCATTGCCATGGGCCAAGCTGGGTCTGATGTCGCAAAAGATGCTTCTGACATTGTCCTTACAGACGACAACTTCGCATCCATTCTAAACGCCATCGAAGAAGGTCGTCGGATGTTCGACAACATCCAGAAGTTCATCTTGCATCTTTTGGCCGAAAACGTTGCTCAGGCCACAGTCCTTTTGGTCGGTCTCGTAGTCAAGGACAACTCTGGCCTCTCAGTCTTCCCGCTTGCTCCTGTGGAGATCATGTGGGTCATACTAGCAACGAGTGGTGCTCCCGACATGGGACTCGGCTTCGAAGAAGCTGCGCCGGACATCATGGCTAGGCCACCACAAAATCTCAAGCGCGGGGTCTTCACTTTGGAGGTATTACTGGACATAGTAGTCTACGGACTCTGGATTTCCGCCCTCTGCCTTGGGGCCTTTGTCCTTGTTGTCTATGGCTTCGGCAACGGCGATCTGGGCAAAAATTGCAACGATTCCTACAGCTCGAGCTGCGACACCGTCTTTCGTGCGCGCGCGACGACATTTGCCTGCTTGACCTGGTTCGCCCTCTTTCTCGCTTGGGAGATGGTAGATATGCGCCGCAGCTTCTTCCGCATGCAACCGAACTCGAAGCAGTACGCGACGCAGTGGGTTCACGATGTGTGGCGCAACAAGTTCCTTTTCTGGAGCATTAGTGAGTTCCCTTGTAATATCAGCAACTGCTTGCCGATGAACGTATGACTGATGCTTTTCAGTGGCTGGCTTTGTCACGGTCATACCAACTATGTATATTCCCGTCATCAACCATGATGTCTTTCGCCACACCGGAATTTCTTGGGAATGGGGAATCGTGTTCGTCGCCGCGACCCTCTTCTTCGCAGGCGTCGAAGCGTGGAAGTGGGCCAAGCGTATCTTCTTCCGTCGCATGGACGCCAAAGCAAGGAAGACCGGCCTATCGTTATCGCAAAAAACGACCCAAGATTGCGATCCAGAGGCGACGTTGTTCGGCCAGTACGGCCTTGGGCTGGGCAAGGCAGTTTCAGGAGATACTGCGCAGAGCGGGGAGAAGAGGCTCAGCAACGCGGTTTCTACTGATACTGAGGGTGTGAAAACCCAATAACCAGAGCTAGCCGCTGCTGAGAAGCGGCGGCCTCGTGCCTTTCCCGGGTCGAGATTTGGGGAGCTTCTGGCGTCCGGTGAAGGGACGTTGAAGCGAGTGTGGTGACGGTGTGGCTTCACAATGGCATGACATCCTACCTTGCTGACCCACCATCGGATTGATCTCCTAAGGAGTGCTTGAAACTGGTATTCGTTCTTTCTCGGTATCCCTTTTGACCTTTCAAAGAGAACAGCGACTCACAACAGGATAACGAAACTACGTGGGGGGATTTTCCCTCAACGAGTCAAGAACACGAGCGCTCAACTCGCTCGCCGAGAAAAAACAGCTTCGGCTTAGCGGGACCATCCATCAACTGCGGTGGTCATCCACTTTTTCTTTTTCTTTTACCTCACTTCGATACTTCCTTTCTCCTATCCGGTGCGACCGATCTCGCCGCTCAGGTATTGTTTTGACATTGATATTGCACGCTCAGATGAGGAGTGGTGAATGGGTAGATAGCTGGAATTACAAGTTTCTGGTCATTTTCCCCTACTCATGGTTGCTGTTGAGTGATATTTTAGAAATGCATGGTCTGCTCTTCCAGACAATAGGGATTTCTTATATACTTGCTAGGCAGCAGAGTACAACATGGTGAATGGCTTGGGTGTAGTTTGTGTCAATGAAGGTCGGCTCACCTTTTGCGGCATGTACCCAGCTTCTTTTCCGAAGCACAATGAAGACAACTGCTGCTATTTCAGAAGAACTGCTCCTCTATTACTTCATCATGCTTGTTTTGCTGCGGAGCCTCTTCTTTCTTTCTCAAGGTTTTCGTGCCGCTCGCGACGGTATTGCGGCAGGTGAGAAGATTTGAGCCATCAAATAATCGAGAAGCGAACAACGACTGCCAGTGTACCCTGTTCACGACTCCGTGAACTCGTCATGGACGGCAAAACACAAACACGCCAAACAACACCCGGAGGAAATTAGACTGAGCTGCTGCTCACCCGAGCGCGCATTCATGACGATAGCATTGACATCAAGACAAGCAGGCGGCTATGGACTGTAGCGACCGTTATTTTGAACACCGTTCCCAGTGACCCACGTTGCTAAAAACAAAAAAAAAAGCAATCAAGAAGAACACCTCCAAGCACCACGCTTTCGAACTCCTTATCTTCACTCTCTACCACGTTCTTACTCCTACGTTAAAGGAGGATGTGTTTCCCTGAAGCTCAGGGGCCGGCGGGGGCACTAGAAACAGGAAGGCAGATCAACAGCAACAAGCCGATAAAAGTAGCAACAACAGGCGTGCGAAGACGGTAAAGGCAAGAGCAGAAGCAACAACAAACAACTCCGCTCGCTAGCTTTTCCTCCCGCACCGCAAAAAAAAAAAAGTTTGACAAGAAACGAAATGATAGGTGAAGATGAACATGGAGAAAAGATTGTCGTCCCGGCCACTCTTTCTCATCTTCATCGGTCAAATTTCCCCTTCCCATCGATCCATTCATGCGTAACATGATCCCAGCTCAACTACACACCCCTTCGGCGTTCCGTCACGCGTGCAAAATCTCTCTCCTCGACCTCGGAAGAAACCCAAAAAATGCCTCACCCCAAACCAAATTCCCTTCGTCCGACCCGACCCCGCCCTGTCCTACCGAGAGAGAGAGAGAGAGTACTTAATCGTCAAGGAGAGCACTCTCCCCGTCCCCGTCCGGCTGGGCCTTGCTCTCCCTCCTCAGCCTCTCGGGCACATCCATGCCGGAGTTGACCTGCGCCGCGATCTGCGCGTCCCTCCACTGCGCGAACTCGTCGGGCCGCTCGCGCGCCAGCACGCGCAGCTCCTCTGCGTTGGCCCCGATCTTGCGGACCGTCTCCTCCCAGCCGTCGCGCACCACCATGTTGCGCAGCTCGCTGCCGCTGAGCTGCGACAGCTGGTCGCGCAGCATGCGCAGGTGGTCCGCCTCGCCGTCCTCGCCCGTCGTCTGGTGCAAAAAGTCGTGCAGCTGCGGCTTCAGGATCTCTCGCCGCACCGACTGCCCCAGCCGGTGGATGCGGCCCTCTTCCAGCGTTTGCGCGCGGCTGGCCAGCGAGACGTCCGAGTTGTGGCGCGAGCGCAGGCCCAGCGGGGGCAGGTCTTGCTCGGGCTCGTCGTGGTCGGGCTCGTCGTGGTCGGGCTCGTCGTGGTCGGGCTCGTCGTGGTCGGGCTCGTCGTCGGAGCCGCTGTCGCCGACGGCCACGAAGCCGGTGTTGTGCGCCGTGTAGTCGCTCTTCGACGGGATTGACGACATGGCGGTGGTGTCGTTCTTGTCGTTATTGGCTGCAGTAGTGTCGCGGTCCGAAGAGAGCGAGCCGATCGAGTTGGCCAGGGCGGCCGAGATCTCGGAGGCGGTGGGCGGGCGGTGGTGATGGACGCGGCACTCGGGGTACTCGTCTTCGAAGCGCTGGATGATGCCCTGGAGAGTGTTGTCGAGGAACAGCAGTCGCTTGTAGGCCATCTCGTCGCCGGCACGCGCCTCCCTGGCCAGGGCGGGCTGGAGACGTGCTCTGATCTTGCGTGCGCTGTGCAGCAGATCCTTTGACATGCTCTTCGCCTTTGCCGAGCGCTGTTCGCGGTTGCCGAGCCTGCTCGAGCTGCAGGGAGTGGCGGCACCACTGCCTGGACGGCTTCCGGGCATGCTCTTCCGTCTGAGGTTGTCGGACGCCTTTTCAAGCAGACAGTAGTTGAGTGCCTTGACCAAGCCAGTGCCTCCAACAATGTAGTCCTCGTCCGGCGCGGCGGAATCATCGTCTGTACCATCAGAGTCTTCTCCATGCCCAACCAGATGAAGGAGCACTTCGGGAATCTCAACAGTCTCAGCCCCGCTGGATGCGGCGCCAGGCGCGCTCTCGGCCAGAGTAGCAGTCTCTTGGGCGGTCGCACGCTCCATATTTCGCAGGCAGTAAGCGACTACCTGCTTCGCAAGAGCTTTGACGACTTCGCTGGAGTCCTGGCTGGGCACATCGATATCGACGCATATTATCGAATCCGAAACCCTGACAGCAACCATCAAAGATGCGTAGAGTGCGCAGGCCTCTTCTTGTGACGCTTCGTCCGACGCGGATGCCAATGCGGAAAGCTCTGGGTTCTCTAGGATGGTGAGATGGGCTAGTAGAGGGCATTCCGGAAGCACCTCCGCCAGCCCGATGGCTTGAGCAGGCGTCATCGACACATCCTCCAAATGGATCCGCTTCAAGGAGCGAAGCTGGGGGAGGTACTTTCGCAGGGTAGCCAACGCGCTGGGCTCAGTTGCGAACAGCTCGCGGTTGTGCGACAGGTCGACGAACCGGAAGTTCTGCAGCTGCACCAGTTTCGGCAAGAGTAGCCTTATCGAACCTGGACCCAGGTTGCAGTCGGCAAGGCTCAATGCCCACAGGGGACATCTGTCATGCAGACCCTCGCAAAGCTGTTCCATCCGGTTGCGCAAGTCGTTTCCGCCAAGGTCTAGTCCGTGGCAGACGCCGGAACGGAGATAGCGAACGACGTGCTCTATACCCTCCGCATCGATGGAGTTGTTGGAGAGCCCCAGCCTCTGGATACCGCTGACGATGACGCCGTCAATGATCTTGCGGATGTTCTGAGAATTCAGTGCGCATTCCGTCATGAGCAGTTCTTCGAGGTGTGCGCCGCCAAGCCGTTCGGACACGGACTTGTTCAGAATCTCGGCAATGTCATCGACAGGCACTTTTATCTGCTTCTTCTGCTCCGACGGATGGGCCTTTGGAGGTGCGCGCGGCTGCGGAAAAGGAATGTGAGAGACGTCCAGTGCCTTGAGCGATCGACACATGTAGATGAATAAACTGATGTGCTTCCACCCTTCCCGTGTGATTTTCGGGTTGTTCTTGAGGCTCAGTTTCTCCACGACACCCGTGCTATCCTGAAAGCTCTTGGTTGAATCCGTCTTCATCGACGTGGATGAGCGTCCGCTGTAGTCCGGGGGTTTGGCGGCCAGCAGCCCCGCAAGAATGACGCGCAATCCCTCATCCGTGAGTTCCGCGTCTTCCAGGAGCAGCTTCTTGATGGGAACTACCGCAAGCCAGTCGCCAAGAGTATTCATATCCGCCAGTGTCAGTCTTGAGCCCGTAAGGTTCAGGCAGGAGACGACCCCGGGAGTCTCGACCGGACCTCTCGCTGCCTCCTGGAGTTGCTCGCTGATCCGCTTCAAAATCGGCGTTTCTCTCAACTGGCAGCATCTCCGATATATTCTCAACGGGTCCGTCGTCGGACGATCCTGAGGCTTTGGCGGCTTGGTGTCCGCTGACTGTGGCGTTGAGCTTCCCCCATCGTCATCCCGCGTAAGCTCCATAGGAACTGACCCGTTCTCTTCTGCCCTTCGCCGTTTCTTCTCTTTCCGCTCCTTCCGCTCCGCCTCCGACCTTTTCTTCTTTTCCTTCTTCTTGTTGCTGGACTCTCCCCTCCTTTCTTCCCCTTCCAGAATTGTTCCCTCCGGGTTGGGCGCTTCGTCATTTCCCACCTCTTCGTTGCTGACCTGAACCACGCCATCCTTCTCTTTCTGGCACGCAACGGCCTCTGGGTGCTTCAAGGCCTCGCCCTCACCTCGCTCCTTCATTTTCTTATCCTTCGTCGTCTGCTTCTTCCGCTCTGGAGAATCGCCGTTCTCTCTGTATCGTGGTGCGCCGGCAATCTCGACGTCGACGCAAAAAGCAACCCTCCGGAGCTTTGAGCTGTCCAAGTCGGGCACGACACACCTCTCGCGATTATGATCGATGTTCATGACGCGTCGAGGGCACACGCCTCCGTTGCCCGTGACCTTGCTCGGTGGCGGCACCTGCGATCCTGAAGAGAGCCGTCTCAGGGCATTCGACAAGAATGACACCCGCGACGTCTCGGGCGGTTGTGGTACGTACGGCTCCATATCCTCGCCATGTTGGTGCTGTTGCTGGCCATTGGTGGGAGGGGTGGGGGTGCCGAGGCCTGGCGAGTACGGGTTGATAAGAGGTAGGCCGC
>LAEG01001108.1:0-11099 GCA_001455585.1 Diplodia scrobiculata
CGCGTGTCAGTTCCATCCTTAGGCGCGCGTCGTGATCTCCACAACGCACGCGAGAGAATGAAGAGCCCCATCGGTTTGCAGCCCGTTCTGACGCCAGCATTACTTCATTGGCTGCGCACTCATCCCCAGCTGCCCAAGCATGTCTGGTACTATGTGGCTGGTGTGACCCTCTCCGCTCTGAACAGGCCCGATGAAGTCCCCGCAGTCCTCACGTTCGCGCTTGAGCATGGCGCCGGTACCAGCGTGCCTGCCGCTACAGAAATCTCCGAGAGTCGCCAGCGGGCGGACCAGCTCTACATTGCGAGGCGGCTGAGAGAGGGGCTGCTCAAGTCCGTTGCTGTCGTTGGTGTGCCCAAGGTATATCGTCTCTCACCGTGCGCCACGGATGGCGTAGCTCTAACGCGTCGCCAGGTCATCAACGCGATCCTTGCTCTCAAAAAAGTTACGCCGGAATACTTGCTCGACCACTTGGAGACGCCATCTCCCTCAGGACGGGCCACAGAGATCTACGGCACGCCTGTTCCTGCCGTCCTGGAGCGCGGTCAGGCCTTCTTCGAGCGCCTGTACGGCAAGATATCGCGCCGTGTGATGGGTCAAATGGACCGCTCTGGCACGGAGGACCTCGGCCTCGCTGCTCGATTGATGTATGGCTATATCCTCAGCAACGAGAAGGTGCTGGATGCAAAGGAGACTAGTTTTGTGGCCATCGCCGGCCTAATCCCACAGGACGTGCGTACCTATAATGAGATCTCATCTCGGCGGCTGCGGGAATCGTGCCCCGTATTTCGAATGAGATACTGACATCTTCCCGGCTAGGTCAACCCGCAGTTGAAAGGGCATCTTAGGGGAGCCCTCAACCACGGAGCCACAAATGACGAAATCAAGGCAGTGCGAGAGATCGTGATCAGCATCTGCGAGGCGGCAGGGATGAGGACACTCGGCAGTGATGCAGTTGGCGGGTGGGGTTGGCGTGAACAGATTGCGGACGTGTATCCGTAGCTCATCATTCCTTTTGCGGAGCCTTCGCAATGCCACCCTGGTTCTGGCAAGAGGGGGGGTGATCTTGCGCACGTTTTTCCCATCGCAACTGAAGCTCTGCACATGTACATGATTTGGAGCCGGATCGCCCCCGGCACACAGCACACCGTTCATCCCATCCTTGGACGAACGGCACTGTCTCGTTTGGCGAGGGCGCTTCCGATCCTCTCAAGACACATCGTCACCGGAACTGCCCCGATCTGCCAACTCGACTATTGCCTCCGTGCGCAGAGGTTGCACAGCTTACGGCCACGAGTCGACGTTGTGTGCCTGGTGCCTGGGGGTCGAGTACTGCTGCGGACGGCCGCGATGCACCATGTCATCAACCGCTGGCGCCCCTCTCCGATTGGCACGCATTGGACATTGTAGCAATGCTGACCGTGTCACCCACTGAGGGTTGTAGTCGCACACTGCGACCAAGTTCCGAGGCGACCTTTTGCCTGCCCGCCTGTCTCTTTCCCATGGCACCACGCGCGGACTAGTTTCCATTCTCAAGCGGTTGAGTAACACTGCCGAGGCCGGTGGAATGCAAGCGGGGGGGAGGCCACGATGCGATTCGGCCGAGCAAAGTCCTGCTCACATGTCGTAAGGCCCACTATCTTCATGATGACGAGCGGAAGCAAGGAGACAGGCGGCCGTCACGTGCATGATCCGCACGCACGCCAAACTCAAAGCGGGCCCAGGAGCCGTCCGGTCGGAAGCGGGTGCTTGCGTCAGACAGGAAAATCACCCAGCAGCCTGGCCCTCCGCCCGCACATCCGCATGCCTCGCAGCCTCCTTGGCTCCCTGGCCTCGCCCACCGCTTATCTCGTCCCAGGTCGCTCCCAGCCAGCCATCCGCAACCCGGCTGCGGGAAGCCTGCTGCTGTGCTGCACGCGCGACTCCGTTTGGCAGATAGCGAGCGGGCTCGCCGGGCCAGTGATGTCGGTTGTCGCTGTATCGGGGGCAGGTTCGCGAGCGACGTGCCGCTTCGAGCGCGGGCCGCATGAACAAGTCGCCAAATCCCGATTGCCGCACCGTCTTGGGCGAAGGATGGCGGGCAGGGGTGCTAGGAGAGGGGCGTCCGCCGTGCCAACGCATCGGTCGACCGGCTACGATTTGGCAAGCGACATATGATTGATTGAGGCTGCTCAGATCGCAATCGACTTGCCGCACCCCGGGAGGAGGAGCTAGCGCAACGAGCCGCGAAGGCGGCGGCCACCACAGTGGGCACCGAAATGGGGGTGGCGTCCAGCACCAAGCCTGCGGGAGCAAGAAGGCGAAACTTGGCATTACAATCGGCAAGACCAGCAATCAACTGCTCCCAGGCCAATGCGCGCGCGCATTGCTTAACTCATCAATCTTGCTTTTGGCCTTTATCTGCTGCGGCACCCGGCTTCCAGTTTCCAGCCTCGGCGTGGACCCTGCTGCCAGCCGTGCTGGCGGGTGCAGAGCTCATCTCAATATCTGCCCGCAGAAGCAAAAGCATGGCGAGGTGAGACATGCATGGAGAAGAGTAGGGCCTCTCGATGGCGGCAGCGTCTTGACACGATGGTTTTAGCAATCCCACGGCTGGAGCCGGCGAGGCAGGCCTATCAAACGAGCCATCTGGCAGCCTCCAGTGGATATGGAGGGGCACATCAGCCCACCGCGCACGCGTTCACGGCGCGGAGCGCTGATGTCTGCCTTCACACGGCTCGCGGCGTTGCTTCTCGACCGCGCTGCCCCAGGAGCTCCTTGCAACCAGACAGCCACAAGCACCACCCGGGCGGCTGGTGGGCGGCCGTGTACGCAGTCGGCGGGTTATCCCATTAGTCTCCTCGATCTAGCTGCGGAGACGCCGTTACCCATGGCACGCTTGGGAGATTTGGCAGGCCCGAAGCAGCACTGGCGGTGCGGGGATGCGCCGAAGCGCTGTAGGCGAAGCCGATCACCTTTCCGCATTGGGCGCGCGGCGGACGAGGATCCTGGTGGCTGGTGAAGGGCCAGCGAGCGGCGCGAGTCCAAAGTCGGCGCAGATCCGTCGCGGCCTCCGAGCCCACGGGTACCCGACGGGCGGTGCCCCTCGACTGCGGCGCACTCTCTCCTCCACCACTGCCGACAACACCCACGTCGTCGAAAATTTTTCAATTTGCTTGTGATGGCACGGGCCAGCATCCTTCCGCCAGCGCACACAGCCCGCAGAGCCATCTGACCGCCGGCGCCGCTGTTTGGGATGCCCCTGCCGTTGTTTGGCCTTTTTCTCATCGGCCGGTCCCGTAGCCGCTGGTCGCGGTCGCTCGGAGCGTGTCTTTGATCGGCGGCGCTCGGCAGGCGGCGTCTGCCATCTCCGCACGTATCCATTGCTCTGGACCGTACGACAGGACTCACGCGGCCCCTGGCAAGTCCCGCATCTGCAAAAACTCTCCATGCGGAAGTTAGGAGAAGCGTTCGCCCCGGGCCACTCATGCATGCCGTGCACGCTTCGGGGGTCCCTTGTCCGGTGGCTGCCGAAAGCAACAAGAGTCCTCTGCCCTCGTGGCTTCGGCATTGCACAGCGACGACTCATGCCGTGTATTCCAGGCGCCCATCTACACACCTACAAGGGCAAGCGAGATGGCGGACGGGCGTCTGGAAGGACCCTTTCGTGAAGACGACATCCCATTCCGATGACGGCTCAGCTCAGGCCATCTCCCCGCGCTTCTGGCTAGGACGCTCAGTCTCCTCGCCCTCCTGCAGGATCCCTGGAGCATGCCGTGCACGGGGACACATCTTCCTCGACTCGAGAGTTCAAACTATCAATTCAGGCCAAGCGATCCCGTCTGCCAGTCCCCCTCAACAACAGCGCCTGGAGAATTCCGCGGGGGGTCCCAGGTTGGCCATCGCAATGGTGCGACAATGCGGAGACTATCAACCGTTTTGCCCCCCGCCACGTACCGGCCGAGGCTCCGATGAACGGATTGGTCCAGCAAAGCGACGGCAGATAGGCGACGACGGAAGGACGATCGGAAAGAGGGGATGGGGGCCTGGTGTTAAGAGCCGCATCTAGCACCACCCAGCAGAAAAGCCAAGCCGATGAGCTACCACTCCGGTGGTGCGCGGGGCGTGCGGCAGGGCAGAGCTACCTGGCGCCGGACGACTGGTTCAACACGAAGACAGATGGGCAGATTCCAATATTGGGGAGCTAAGATGCGCGCATGCTATATTGGGATCTGGCCGGCGGGGATCACGCAGCAGGAAGCGGACGGGTTGGTGCGCAGCAGCGGGCAGAAAAGACCGCGGCGAGAGCATGTCGTGGTGCCAACGCGGGTAAAATGTTTAGCGATGGGCCTTGCTTTCTGAACGGTTGGGGGGGCCACTCTCCGTGCCCCCGTGGCGTTGCTGGTCAACCCACTTCTCGAGCAAGAGCGAACGCTGCAGGTCGTTGCCAAGCATCACCGGCCGCTGGAGGTCTAGAGCGACCGACGTGAGCAGCACGGACGGGGCTCCCACTAGCCTGCGAAAAACGTGCGACGGCGTGGTCAGCGTGCTTGCGCAAACTCGTGACCGTCTCACTGACTATACGCGCGCTGGCTATCATCAGGCACCAGGGCAGCAAAAGGACAAAGCGAAAGCGAGGCGCAAGACCCTGGTCCGACGAGCGAGCAAGCTATGCAGCAATAGGGATGGAAAAAGCAAAAACGCCGGCCCCCATCGACATGCGACACGCGCACGTTTGGTTTTGCACGCCTGCCCTGCGGCGCCTGCCTGGCCCATGCGGGTCTTGCCGGTCGCGAACGAGGAGCGTCCTTGCTGCGGAGGGCAGAGGGACGGCTTGTTGTCGCCGTACGCAAGTAGGCTGTTGGCTGTTGAAAGCGTTAGTCGCCTGTTTTGGCATGCAGCAGGGCCTATTTTTGGGGGCGAGAGCGCCCCGCTTCGCCGACAGGAGCCTCTTCCCATGTCCTCGCGACTGCCCCTCATGATCAAACCCCCATCCGCATATTGCAGCGAGCGAAACGAGGCAAACGGCCCCTCGCGGGAGGGACAAGGCCATCCAATTTTAGGCAGCCCCCCGGCGTGGCAAGTCCCGGGGCCAAAACAAAAGTCGGCGAGTCGGCGGGGCAGCGCGCCGGTGGTTGAGTTTGGCTGTCGCTGTTGCACACTTGCTAGTCTGACCGCTAGCAGCGACGCAACAACCGTCGACACTGGTCGCTGGATTACTACTGATGACACGGGCGCGGACTGCGCCCAAGCGTGCCGGCGCAACGCTCCCACGGATGGAGAGACCGTGTCTGAATCCGGCGCCGTCTGCTGCTTAGTCGTTGCCAGGCGGGGCAGGCGCACGCGGGGAGGGCAGAGGTTCTGGCGAGCGTCAGTGACGCCAGGCCATCGTACTCGGCGGCAGCATCGCAGCGCAGGATCCTCACCCAGAGCGTCGGAAGGCGCGGGGGGTGACATGGCTTGTCCCCGGCGTGACGGCACAGCGCGCGGCACAGCCAATCAGGCGACAGGAGGTGGGAGAGGCGTGGGGGGGAAGACGCTTGTCGAGGCGGTCATGGTTGAGGGTGTGCGGCCTGGCTGCTCAGCCCTATCCAATGTGCTGGGCCTGCTCGCGGGCCTTCTCAGGGGAAGGCAGCGGGCGCGGAAGCAGATCGAGATGACCCGACAGCAGCACCATCCCCGCGGGAGAGGCACCACCGCAAGCGAGCGCTGCTCATCATCTCGGCCGCCCGTCTGCACGCACGCAGCCATCCGCGCGATTGGACCACGGCAACCCTGCGACCCGCAGGTGATGAATGACCTGCGGCGGGCTGCGATTCGATTCGATTCGCGCCGGCGCCGCCCTGTGCTGTGGGCGAGCGTCTGCACCGGTGCCGGAGCGGCGCGGCGGCGAGGCGATGGCAATGGCGACAGAGCTGCGGCGGTGCGCTTCGTCGCGGAGCCAAAGCGGTTCGCCGCAAGGACGGCGGCACAGCGGGTGCCTGGCGGCGCAGCGGTGCGGTGCTTGACAGGCGTGGGAGCCCCATCGATGACGCTGCCGCTCGCCGGCAGCGCGGTACCCGTCCGCAGCGTCGAGGAGCGCGCATCGCCATGACGCAGGGCTCTCGGCGGCGGCGGCGGCGGCGGTCGGATTAGGGCTTGGGCGTGGTTGCCCACAGGCCAGGCACATTCCTCGCGCAGGGCCCCTGGCGGTCCTCTAATGATAGCTCAGCATTCTCCCAAAGCGGGCGGTGGGGGCGGTAAAGGCAGCGAGCATGAGGGCACGAAGGCTGTGCGAGCCGACACAGCCACGGGTGCAGCAGACGGGCTCGCCGGCACCCCCGGGACGACGCGGCCAATGGCGAGCGCGGGCTGCTCCCGGCGCGGCGGACGAGACAGGGGCGCGGGCAGGATTGGGGCAATGATCGCTTCCCGCTGCCAGATGGGGAGCGCGGGCGTGCGGCGTGTGCAGATTGCGGCCTGGCGGCGCGCGGACACACCGCATCTCCTGCGCGGCCCCCAAGCCACCTGCTCGCCCGGCGCGCGCGATCTGGCGGGGGTGTGCGCAGATGCCTTTCTTCTGCGCAGCCTGCTAGTGCGGATTCACCGTCTGTCCACCTCATGCCATGGATTGCGCGCAGCACCGTAGGGCAGCGTCGCGCGGGCCGCAGAAGCGTGCCATGCGCCGCCCACACCACGCTTATACATAACCAGACGTGCTCTCTCTCCAGAGCACTGCCGATCGTCAGCACTCAAGCCTTTGTGCAGTCCCTATTGATCCTTCCGCGTCGGACTCGCCTGCCCCAACGGGACCCCCCCGGTTGTTGTGTTCTGTGTTTCTTCCGGCCAAGAAAAAGCAATCCTTCCGGGCGATCTCGCATCATCGGCTCTGCATTTGAGATACAGCCTGGCCCCCAAGCCCGTCCCCGTCCCCGTGCCCTCGCCCGGGCCCGCCTCAGCCTGGTAGGTGAAACCAGCCCTCCTACCCTTGCCGGTGCCCGCGTTGTGCCAACCCAACCTTCGCTGCCCGCCGCTCGAGCTCTCCTCCATCCGCACTCTTATATTTAGTCCCCGCGGCCCGCCCGCACTCCTACAGGATTCGCCAATGCTAACCGTCCCCTCAGGCCGCAAGCTCTTCTTAACACCACTGCGCCGCTGACTCCAGAGAGGGCCAATGGTCTCATACCTCGCTCACAACACCATGTCTCCCAGCGACTTCGACCTGTACCCCTCGCAGGAGGAGTCGTACGGCACCGTCTTTGCCCACAGCCAGTACCCAGTCTCGACGCAGCCATATCACCACTTCACCACCTTCGACGCCCAGCCCAACATCCACGCCTTCAGTGCGCCGCAGAGCAGCAACATGTACGCCTTCAAGCAGAACTATCTCCCCTACTCGCCCGCCGCCTCGCCCGCCTCGGGCTCCCAATCATTCGAGGTCTGCCCGCCGCACCTCTCCACTGCCTCCGAGTCGACGGCGTCAGCGCAGAGCACGTCGCCGTCGGCTGCCGGCTCGCCGTCATTGGGCCAGCAGTTCATCGAGCAGCCCTGGAGCGTGCTCGGCCACGGCCTGGGCCTTGCGCCGGGCCTCGAGGCAGGCGAGCCCTTCACCACGTGCGGCTTCGAGTACGAGAGCATGGTGGCGCCCGACAACAAGATCTCGGGATGTGTTGGTGAGTCTAAACTTTTTTCGCCGTCCCAAGCCAGCGCGCGCACCGCCTTTCCCTTCGCCCTCCGTCATTTCTCCACTTCCGATGCACGGCGGCGATCGGGTCCGCAGCCTCCTCGCGAGCGTGCTTTCGGCGCCGCGAGTCAACCAGTTGCATCACCCTCCTTAGCGCGGCTGTCCACGCCGGTCAAGGATGAAGATGTATTCAAGACCCCGACCACACCAGCGTCCGCCATGGTTTCATTTACCCCATCGTCTGCGCCTCTTGCCTGTCAGTCCACCGGCCGATCGGCGGCAGCAGCAGTGAGCGCGAATCGGAAGCGCCGAAGTTCTCTTTTGTCAAACCAAATGCGGCCTAGTGGGCCGCCAGCCGAGCTTTCAGCTGGCTTCGTCCCCGCCAATGTCAATGCTTCAGCCTCCCCCGTCCCTCAAGTATCTGCATCCCCGCAAGCCGCTTCAAACGCTTCGTCACCTCCAATGGAGTCTTCCTGTCGGTTTCCTTGATTTCTGTCTCTCCTCTCCCGCGCGTTGGCATTGCTTCGATATCTGCACTTTTCTCTACCTGTGTTGGAACCCCCCACTGACCACCATGATGCTGGCAGATCCGACCCTGATCCAACCCTTCCAGGAGGCCCTCCAGTACGGAGGCTCTCCCTTCCCGGACTTCTCTACTCCGTCGCTGCAGTTCCAGACTTTTGTGGAGCAGCCACCGAGTCCCGCTCCGTCCAACACCTCATCCCACAACAACATCGCCGACTCGAGGCGCTTCAAGCGCTCCGGCAGCCAGTCGCCCTACCTCAACCAGCACTCCTACCAACCCTACCCCGCCTATAACAACGCCCGGCGGCCATCCGCGGTATCCGTCCAATCTCGCCAGTCCCAGGGAAGCGGCCGCAGCAACAGCTTCGAGTTGGACGAGGAGTCGAGAGAGAAGGGCATGTGCCCCATTGAGGGGTGCGGCCGTGTGTTCAAGGACCTCAAGGCTCATATGCTCACTCACCAGAGCGAGCGTCCGGAGAAGTGTCCGATCACCACTTGCGTAAGTTGACCCCAGCTTTGCTGGAGCCATGCATCGGAACTAACGAGTACCCACAGGAGTACCATCTCAAGGGCTTCGCTAGGAAGTACGATAAGAACAGGCACACCTTGACCCACTACAAGGGCACAATGGTGTGCGGTTTCTGCCCTGGCTCCGGTTCGGCGGCTGAGAAGTCGTTCAACCGGGCCGATGTCTTCAAGCGCCATCTCACGTCGGTCCACGGCGTCGAGCAGACCCCGCCCAACAGCCGCAAGAAGAGCCCGGCCGCCAAGAAGGCCTATACTGGCACTAGCACCGCCGGCACCTGCTCCACCTGCTCCGTCACCTTCGCCAACGCGCAGGACTTCTACGAGCATCTCGACGACTGCGTGCTGCGCGTCGTGCAGCAAGCCGAGCCCTCCGAGGCCATCAACCAGAAGCTGCTCACCAGCGTTGCCGACGATGAGGACGTCAAGGAGACCATGGACAAGCACCACTTGTCCAACGACATTCCCGAGTACACAAACAACTACGACGAGGAGGAAGAGGAGGAGGACTACGACAACGACGACGCCAACGATGACACGTACGGCTCGCGTCGCACGAAGAAGGCGCGGAAAGGGAACGGTTCGCATTGACAATTAGCACATCCCCGGGGTGTCGGCTCGCACGCCGGGGATGGCACTTCTTCCACCACCCAAAAGTCCTCAGGTGAGAGAGGCAACAGCCGGCGCGTCGGGCTGACCCTGTCCAAGGGCGGGGTCACGCTTCCGTCGGCCAGCTCGCGCAAGAAGCGCAAGAACTACCCCGTCTCCTGGGGCTGCCCTGCGGAGCGCATGAAGATGAAGAAGCGTGTGCTCTGCGTCTACGACGGGCCGCGCCGTCTGTGGAAGGATGACATGATGCTCGACCAAGAATTCGAGGTCCGCATGAATCTGCCTGGCGGCGACGGCAAGCAGTGGGTGACGGACCTCGACGTGCAGACGCTGAAGCGCGCCGAGGCGCTCCACACCATGCCGGAGGAAGACAAGGGCGAGCCCAAATGGGACAATGTCATCGGGGGCGCAGCCATGTCCTTCGATGCCGCCGAGCTCGCGATATGACCAGCGAGCATCGCCCTTGCTTCCTGCGTGTACTTCTACAGAACCAGCCTAATTTTCCTTGCCTGTCTTACTTTCCTTTGTTCACTATACCTTGTCTTGTGCTTCGATGTTCGGCGTTGGGGAACAGCAGCGATCTGGGGGATACCATGTACGTTCCGTACTTGCTTCTTGGCCTTACTTCAAGTTGTCATTACCAGTTGGCGCCAATGTTGCTTGCACGGCTCAAAGTCTTTTGACGACTACGACTATGCACTACATACACCACCCCCCATTCGAAGCGCTCGCTGAGGGATGGATACGCGTAATGTTGGCTTTCTTCAGCGCTTGGTCACTTTTTTTTTTTTCATCAGCCCGAAATCATCACCATATACCAGCAAAAAAGCAATGGCACGGCCGTGGCCATGGGAGGGGAATTGTCCTTATCGAAGAGAAGAAACACGGAAGAGGCGGGGGATAGTTGGTTCGGCTGGTCTGGACTCTTTCCTTTTCACCGCATCAACCAAATACCACAAACGCATGATGACTAGACAGCGCTTCCTCAGCATGTGAAAGGATCATTGCAGCAGGTAGCTACCGCAATAACAAAGAGACTACTACGTAAGCCCTTCTACAGAACCATTCAAAGGTCACGCGGTCGCGTGTGCCGCAACTGCGCTGGCCGGATCACAGAACCACGGTGATCATGCGATCTGTGTGTCGCCCTCTTACTCAATAGTCACAGACATGCCCTCGGCGGCGGAAACCAACCAACAGCCTGAGCGGCCCCCATGCATGGTCGCAGCAGGCTGCAACGCGCTCCTTCGAGACAACTGCCTGCGACCCGACGCCTTGGCCCCCCACACAACACTTCAAAACATTTGCTGTGAAATTCCTGCGCGCTCCGCCGTTCGATTCGCCCGCAACTCGGGGCACTCGGCCCCTTCTCTCATTCCCCCCTTTTCCGTGCATGCCTGCGTCGAATTAGGGCTCATCCTGCGAGAAGAACCACGGTGTTTGGCGCTAGAGAAACGAAAGAGAAATCAGGAAGAGGAAACGACCGGGGCCAGTCCGACCGGTCGTATCATCAGTCTGTTGTTGTTGTTCGCATGGACCCAACAGCGGCACCGCCCCAGGCGGCAACCGTCTTTCGTTGCCCTTTTTTTTCTTTTCTTTTCTTTTCCTTCGCTATCTCGATCCGCTCGCGCTCGTCGTATGGAAGTAGTGCAGAAGCGCGGACGACCCGCTAGCGAGCACCCGCCGTATCCGAACCGGTCACCCAGCTACTCGCGCCGCCGAACGAACGACGTAACAATCCTAGCAGGTCGACGAACCGCGACTCCACCCCTTCCTTCCCGCCGGCGCCGGCGGGAAGGAA
>LAEG01000111.1:0-20379 GCA_001455585.1 Diplodia scrobiculata
CCACCCCACCCTCCCCGTGTCATGAACGGTGTTGTTATCGTTTTGTCCGTCCGTGCTCTACGGGAAGGATGCGTGAACCACAACAAGTGCTGACGTCAAGACCGTCATCCGCATCACTTGTACGGGGCCGTGTTGTGGGAACATGCCAGTGGGACAACCAAACTGCGGAGGGACGTCCGGCCACGATGACATGTAGACCGGAGATTCGAGTACACGAGAAGGCGGATGCTGGTTCGATGGTGCTTGGACATGCTACGTGGAAGACAAACCCTTGCTTGCCCTGCAGCAGCAACAACCACCACCACCACCACCGCTGCTCTACCACGAGCGAGCTCGCAATGACGAGAAATTGAGACAGACGATTCGTTTTCCAGCAATGCTACGCATGACGTGCGGCCTTCCCCACAAAAACAGCGGCAGAATGGTCCCAAAGGGGCAAGTGATACGCGTCGACGGCATCTCGCGGTCTATCTTTATACGAGATGCGAGCAGGCATGTGAAGAAAAGGCGAACGTCGTGCTGACACGAAGGGAAAATAGATACGGGATATTTTTGCGAAGAACGGCGGAACCAAAAAGTAAAAAGTGTGGGTTGTGGCCTGGGAGGCGGTGCAGCCTAACTGTTGCTGCTATGTATAATGCGGCGTAGCACGGCGGAGATCGGCGCGGGCGATTTTCAAAACACGGGCGGCTTGCAACGACAACCACTTACCTCGGCACGCCTTAGCGCAGTGGCTTGCTTGACATTTCCAGTCAGGCTGCGACGACATCCATAGAGGGCTTCCGTCGTCATTTCTTTGCCGCGCGGACTCTGTAACTGGGCGCCGTTTCACCATCGCCCTCGCCCTACCAATGCGGCTGCGGAGATTAGGTGCTGGAAGTATAGTAGAGTCAAGGAAGCGCATGATTTGATGGTTGCATGAATCGTATTCGTAGGGGGGTATAATAATACTGGCTGTACAAGAAGAAATAGTAGAGCCAACCAAGCCCCGATCCTAGACTGAAGAAATGCAGAAATTACTTTTTGGTTGGCTGGCCGATGGCCCAAGCCACTCCCGCAGCCCACATGCAAAAAAGGATGACCGGCTAGTGTTTTTCTCTCCCTCGTCGCAACGGAATGGAATCGAGCAAAAAAAGGGAAAGGAATGGGCGGGAATGGAGAGGGCAAAAATGGCGCCACCCGACGCTGCGCGAATCGCGCCCCCAACCAACCGACCAACCAACGTGGACAACACTGGATTTTTCCGCTGGATGCCGCCACCATGGGCCGTCCCCTGTAAATGCATGTATGATGATGATGACAACCGGTGACTTCCTCGTAGGTGATCGAGTCCTCGAGGAATGGTGGTCTGAAAGGGTATATGCTGCAGTATGCAATGCGTACAAAATAGGAAAGAAATCGAACAGGCTTTGCACTTGTTGCAAACAGAGAAATCGACGGTGCACATGCGCGTTTTGGAGGCGATCCAGCCGGCCCGAGGCCGGGTAAAAGGGCCTGGATGCCTCGACCTCTGCCCACAAGCTGGAAGGATCTCGATTCGAGCATTGTGAGCAAAATAGATGGGCCGAAACGTGCCAAGGGGAGCCGGTGCTCCGATGAACCCCACTCTAGTATTCGTCATGCTTCTCGCTCAGCTGCGCGTCGGGCACGTCCTGGTACCGCTGAAGGCCTTGCTGTGCTTGTTGCTTCTCGTCCAGGTCGGCGTGGAAGGAGTCGATGCGCTTGTCCTGGGTGCGGGCGACCCACGCCCGCGGCTCGGTCCTGATGTACTTGCAGAAGTCGGGGTTCTCGCGCATCTGGCGGGCCCGGCTCTCCATCCACCCGCTCAGCCCGTCCTCAACGAACCACGACGGCACGCCGCGCCGTTGCAGGTACTCGTCGTCGCTCAGCCAGTCGTAGCTCGCGCGCAGGCGGTCGTGGATGTAGCGCGTGCGCACGCTCACCGTGTACGTCCACTCCTTGGTGCACCACGGCACCCCGTCCCCGTCCACGTCGTGCAGGAGCTCCACCAGGTCCGCCTCGGCCTCCAGGTACTCGCGGATCGAGATGTCGAGGCCGCGGTAGAAGACGTCGGGGGCCCACGTCGACGTGTCCTCGTCCAGCGCGTCGTACCACTCCTGGTCCGGCTTCGGCAGCCCGCCGCGGGGGAGGTCCAGGCGCGGATCTTTCTTGTCCATCTGCGCCGCGAGCCAGAGGTCCTTGTCGAAGCACTCGTTGTTCTCAGCTGGCACCTCGGACAGCGAGGTCGACAGGCTCGAGTACGACACCACCGACTCGGCCGTGGATCTGCGCTTGGTAGAGAACATGCTCAGGTGCTGGAGCACAGTGTCAGTTGAGCCGCGGCCAATGGTTGGGTAAGACGACGTACCTTGGATAGTCTCCGTCCGAGAGCTGCCATTGTGAGTGAGGAGTGATGTGGTTGTTGTCGACAAGCAGGCGAGGAATTTTTGTTTGTGTGATGAGGTGGTTCCGGTGCTACGTTGATGAGACGCTAGTGGTGCAACCGGCGGGCCCGAAAAAGCAAGGGCGGATAGCTTTATACTCCCGACCACGGGTGCGCAGTGAAGTGATATAAGCGCCGGAAGCAGAGAGTTGCCACTGTGGCGCGGGTAGTGTTGGCCGGACCTGATATGTAGCCGCAGCTGAAGCGGTGGTGTTGGGTCGGAGGAGAAGGTGCACACGGCGGTGGAGGCCCACTGTGGTCAGCGGGAGCAGCGCGGATTTGTATTTTTCTCGAATTGGCCGTCATGGCCCTCAGGCGTCTCGACCCCTGCAGCTGACCGCATGAGGCGCGGCGGGCACGATGGCGCAGTGAGGGGCCGGGCATCAAGCCACTAGGGATCGGACAGCTGGGTACGTAAGGGAAACGGCCAACCAGAGGCATTTTGGCGGCGTGCAAAGGGCCGGCTTGCGCCTGACGGTTCCAGAAGGCAGATCTTAGCTACGCAGAGACGCGTGGCCAGGCCTGGGGAAATTTGGCATCGACGCTAGTCCCCGCTCTCGGCTCCGCGGCCTGTCCTGCAGCAGCGCCGCCCCAAGGGAAGGGCCGCCTGCGGGGATGCCTGGCCGACCTGTTCTCAACCACCGCCGCGTCGCCTGCGGATGCTCTGCAGGATGCGTCAGATGACCGCAATTAATGCCGACCAACCTCCAAATCTTCGCGGCCCACCCCTGGCCGCGTGCTACACCAGAGCATCCTCTTGCTCTGCTCCCGCCACTGACTTCCTGCGAACCGCCAGCTGACGTGCAGAACTCGAGCCGCGTCCCAGGCCAACGGCATTCCCGACTCTACACCCAGCGTCGCCTGCGTCCCAGCCACTCCCCGCGCGTGCCACTCCCCCCTCTCGCCACACGCGTCCAATGGATCCTGCGGCGCGTCTCCTAGCTGAAAGCAGGCCGCGGGCGAATATTGGAAAGAAGAGCCGCAGCAAAGGGGATTAATGCAGCGCTCGGTTTCCCGCCGCGGGCCCGAGGCACAGCCAGCGTGCAGGCCAGAGCGCCCGCGGTCCCCGAGGTCGAAGGCTGTCCATCTTCGTCAGCTCCCCCCTGTCGTCTGATGATGGCGCTCTGTTCTGTGCGCGAATTTGACCGTGGTTGCGAAAAGAGGCTGCTGCCACATCTCCGAGATCGCCTCCAGGGCCCTTTCAGGGTCTCCGTCAGAGCAGGACGGTCATTAGTCGCCGCCTCGGTGGGCCCCTAGAGATGTGCGCTTCTCCGCATCTTTTCGCCGCGTCGATCGGCTCGCGCCGGCGCTTTGGAGGGTAATTGCGAACGGCGCTGTTCCTTTGCACCGCCGCCGGTCCAGTGGCTGGGCGGCATGGTCCTTGGGTAGGATCGAAGCCGGCAAGCAGTGGACGGGGGGTTTGTTCGACGGACTGCAAATTGCCTGTGGCTCGCCAAAGCTCTTCATCCAAGCTTCGTAGATCATGGGCGCTCGTGCGCAATAACCCCTCGAGCGGCCGCTTGCCGCGGGATTGAAGGGGCTTTTTGAGCTTCCATATCCCCTTCGCGCTTGGATCGAGCTCCGTTCCTGACGAATCCCCAGCGGTGCAAAGTTTGATGTCAGGAGAAGCGTGCCCCACAAACCAAGGCCTGAGATAGACGGGAGGGATCGTGAAGTTATTTGGTCAATCTGCGCGAACGCACATCGCTTTGAAACTTACCCCGCAGTTTATCGCAATTTCCCAACATACTCGATATGGTTAGAGGAAAGCCACGTGACGGCTTCTAGAAAAGCGTCTGCTAGTTGATTAGTAGAAAGGCAACAGCCACATTCTATAGCCAGAACGCAAAAGGAGCATATTCCCTAGTAGCGCTAAGTTGTGGAGTTTGCGCTTAGGTCGTATGCTTATACACAACTAGAGTAATCCCACAATGCTGTGCTGAAGAATTGCTGCTCATTGGCGACAAACTGAAAGCTTGCGTGTTGATTCAGACATATCCGATTAAGCTGCGAAAGCAATGGTTGGACTTTCTAGCGAGAGGATTGGGCAAGGAGTTAAGTAGGACCACGAGTAGGGGCGAGAGAGGGGCAGAGATGAGCATGTAAAGCTGAATAGCTGACGGTAGCTTTGGTGAGAGCTATTGCCAACTTCTCTGGGCCAGCACTACTTAAATAAGCCGTGGTCTCATGCCAGAAAGCAGAAGAGAGTCGGGCCTCGAATCCGAACTTTCTCATGCCTATCCAGTGATGTTAAAGAAAACCGCAGACAACGAAGATGAAGTAGCAGAAAATAGCCGGCTCGCCGCAGTAATGCGCTAGGAAGTTGCAAGAGATAACATGGCAGCAAACAGGCGTGGTTGCCTTCAGAATGGATGAGTGCATTTATTATGTCGAAGTTACGTCGGAGGATTTGTTGCCCCAGCAGGACGTGAAAGGGTGGAGAAGTGTGGCACCGGTGTTTGCTCCACCACCCTGGTAGGCTCAAGCATGACTTGTCCTATGAGAACATGTTGTCATTTGTGTACCCTATGACGTCGTCCCGTCCACACCTCCTCGGGAAGTTCCAGGCGGGCTGTCTTCCACACGTTGTCATCCCCCGCTCGGTAAGCCTGCAGGAGATCGTCCAGAGTGGCGATTATCGTGCAGATCGGACGGCAGGAGTTTCCCCCTGTCTTGACTCAAGTGCAATAGAAACTTTTCCGAGCTGAGCCGCGAGCATTTTTTTCACCAAGTCGCTCGTTTACTCATCCAACAGAAGGCCCGATGCAGGTCATTCCCGAAAAGATGCTGCTGTCGGACGCGTCTTGACGCAAGTGATTCCCGGAAAGTAGTACGTCTCGCATTTATCATCAGCCTATCTCAAAGCCACATCGGCTGAGGCGATGCTACGGCCAAACTTTGCTCAACCATATGCATGACTTAATCCAGTCATCAGCAGTGTCTTATCTGCACGAAAATATCAGCAGCGTGCAGATCTCGTACACAAACGTCACAGCAGGTCAAGTGGGAACGTCCCCTGCTCGTCCCGCAAATCTGGAGGCCAGCTCCGACGATCTCGATGGGATATCCCTTGTAGGCGAAGAGGGCCTTACATCGGATAACATCCGAACGCGCCAGGTGCGTCACATTGCCACTCCGATGATGACACAAGCACCTCCAGGAGCATCATGGAGTTTCAAGGGCCTTAGATCCCGGTAATGATCGTAAGGCCAGCCGTATGAGCATGGACGACACTGATCGTCAGGATTGCAGCGTGTTTGCATGTATATGACGAAGCCGCCATGGGAGGTCCACCAAGGGGTGTGAGAGAACCAGTCTCTCTAGGGTCGAGGGTACGCCTTGGATGATGTCTCCGGCCAAGCCAGTCGGACTGAGCCGACAGAGTCCTTGAGGCGTGTTCCTAGCAGGGCAGGTAGGTGGTGTCAAGGCGCGAGAAGCCCACGGACCCTTTCGATACGTTGTACTGCGGTTTCTAGCCGCTCGAGCCGCCTTCTCTTGTCTTTGTCTCTCTTCTCCAACATCTCGACCCGCTCTTCCAGCTTGGCACGAGCCCTACGCTCCTCCGCAACCATCTCATTGGCTTGTTGGAAAAGTGTGACGCTGAGCTCCTCGATTTCGTTGCTCATCGCAGACACTTTTCCCTCCGCCTCCTGTCGCAGACCCCTCTCCTTTTCAAGGGCATTGCGGAGCTCCAGGTCTTGCGAAGGGACACCAGGCAGCAGTGGAACGGTGTCAGCCGCGGGTACGCCGGCCGAGATGGAGGCGGATGACTTGCGGCGGCCCAGGAGCGATGTGATGCGAGAGGTTCGGGCGGCGGGACCAGCTGGGTTTGCTGTGTGCGGCCTATTGCCATCGCCAGGAGGTGTGGCAGGCAAGGCGTTGAGAGCACTAGATTCGGCGGGAGCGGTGGCTTTTGCCTGTAAGGCTCTCAGATGGCGGAGCTCATCCTCATAATCTGCCAACTTGTCGACTGGAAGCGTGTAAGATACGAGGAAAAGGCAAGCTGGAACCGATGGTCCGCAACGGGACTGGCAGGGGCTTACCTGCTGTCGAGGCCTTCTCCGTCAACATGCGCACCTGGGTTTCGAGCTCCACTATCCGCATCTGGGCCGCATTTTCCGCGGGTTCCGATAGGCTGGGCACATCTGTGCCACAAGAAGGACAAGAGGACGCCGTGGTAGAGAGCTGGGGCGGCGTGTAGAGGCCAGGGGCAGTGGTTGCGATGAGCGTGGTGGTGGTCGACATGGGCGTAGGCGCGATAAGCGGATCGACGGTGCCTCACTTCCCCGCGATACTGGGAAGGGGCGATCCGGACACGGCGTGGTGTGGTTTCTGGTAAGTTGAACGACGAGCGGCGGCGGGCGAGTCGGTGTCTGCCGGAGTTCAGGGTTCATGGGCCTGGGCGGCCTGAGCGTGAAGCCGCAAGCGAGGCCACGTTACCCGAAACAGACAAAGAGCGGGGAGCGACGGGAATGCCCCGCACAGAACTGTGCGTTCTAAGGACTAGCCGCCGCGACGACCACGGGAGCTAATTGTCGAGAAGACGGGCGATGCGAGGAGACCAGTCAGGATGAAGTGTTGGGCCTGTGGAACCAACACAGTACGTTGGCCCCAAGAGCGAGTGATGAGCGCGCATCCCTCGCGGGGATTTGCAGGGTTATCACAACCGCCGCTGAGACGCCTCCGGTCCCGGCTGCAGCCGCGCGTACTGGCTGTCTGCCTAGAGCTCTTGTGTGCCGCTTCCAGGGTCCTTTGCCTGCCACTGTTCCGCTCGAAGCTGGCGCGCCAGTATAAGGCTTCTATTGCTGGTATCAGCGCACACAGCATTTTCCAGATGGCGGCTGCAGCGTGTCTTACGAGCATGCGCCGCGAACAGAGCTGTATGATGTGCATACCAGATGGAGACGCAAGAATACCTCCAGCGATGCCACATGCAAAATTCTTCATTTCAAAGGTTGGTGGAGCTAGTTGACGATCTGCAGGATGCGAACAGATACCCCTACCGTGGCGAGTGCGTGGCTGGCGGGTCAACGGCCAGCGGCGCGCCCTCGACCCCACGTAGCGGGCCATGGAACGCGATCAGTCTATGTGCGAGCTAAAGCTCCAGCGCTGACCTACGGATGTGTCTGCTGGGCGAATCATTGTCGTCCGTTTTCAAGTGAAACCGGGCATTGGAGATGAATCATGAATGCGGGGTGAACTTTATCAGAAACGGAGGCACACTTGGCCACTAATGGAAGACGTGGATGCAGTGGGCTGCTGCGTGCGGAAACAAAGACGATGAAATACAATTGAGCACCTACCGTGGAGCTGGTAGGTCTTGAATGGAATCTGTCCTTCATGTTGCCTGTGATGCAGTGAGTGGCACAACAATCAGCAACTTCGTGGTCGAGCACAAGGCTCGTCAGCGGCGTGATCATACGGCAGGCCTTGCCAATTTGCTTTGAAAGGCGCGAGCTCCTTGAAACTTGGACACGAGTTGCCATGACGATAAGTCAGGCGGATGAAACGGCAGCGCTGCGAGCATCGGCTTAGCTGCCGTCTTTGCTACTGAGCCGAGGACGCCTGCAATAGCCAGACACGTGATTGGTTTCTCCGCAGCTCCGTGGCCAATGGCATGGCCAGAACGAAGGGAGCGCAGGGCCGAGAGGATTGCGCAGCACAGCAGAGAAAGGAAAAGGCTCAGGCCACCCAGGTACGGCGCTCAGTTCGGCGTGGCCGGGCGACGAGGCGAGAACAAAAGCCCAGGAAGCTCTGGCCCGTCGGTTGACGGATGGGGAGAGGATCGACCGCGCTGTCTTGGCTGATGCAAGGCTATGCAGCTTGACGCTGTGCAGCAGCGGGGCGAGGAGGGGGACGGCAGGCCGGTTTCGCGGCGACCGAAGGCGCGAGAAAGGCGGTCCGGTATTGCGTGCCGTCGAGTACTGCGCGCTGTTCGCTCGGGCTCGTCGGAGTACTTTGGCGTTGGTATCGTCATGGCTGGCAATCAGGTTTTCGGTGGGAGATCGGGGATGCTGAACGCTCTGTGGCGCGCTACCGCCGGTCTAGCGGCCGCATCCTGGTCGGTCGCGGCTGCCAGACTCGCATTCCTGTTTTGCTCATGGGAAACTCCCAATTCCCATCCTGCCTCCCGACTCACAGCCCCCCTCCTCTTTCAACTGTTCGCTGTTTCTCGGAGACGTTGCGACGGCCACAAACGCGCAACCGCCATCCGTTGTCTTCGTTCCAGCTGTCCCACCTCGCCGTGCAAGCCATCCAGCCGCGCAGCTACCCCTCCGGCCGAGCTAGCACTAAGCCCCTCTCCCGCCAGCTAGGTCGCGTCCCCGCGCGCGCGCGCCACAACCGCCCTTCGTTACGTCCGCCCTCTCCTCGCCACCTCTTGCTTGCCTACCTTCAACCTCGCGCAAACCGAGCCTACCGCCACCTCACTCTGACGTGCCGACCGACTTCGACAATCTGGGGCACGAGTAAGTCGCGTGCCGCCCTCCACATTTCCCGCATCACGATCGTCAGGACCCCAGCCAACAGCTGCACCACCCCTGGAGCTGTTACGTTGACCGCGCCTTCTCGCCAGATCTTACCTTGAAGCGCCGAGCAAGACCCGTCGCCTTCGCCACCCCTGCTGCTGCCACCAGCACTACTGCATCATATCAGCCAGCTCTCCAACAAAAAGATCCAGGACCTTGCTGCCGCACATCCTGCATCCCAGAAAAAACATCTTCTTAGCCGTTGTTGAGCGCATTCCAACACCATAGCAACATCGCTGCTGTGATAGCTTCAAAATTACCTAGCGACGAAGCCACCAGGCAAAGCGACTCACCCCAATCGAACTTCTGATTGCGATCGCAATCCTCGGCTAGCTCTTCGACGCATCCACGCAATCCCCCAAAAAGTCCTGAACCCTACCAGCATCGGCATAATGACCGGGAGCGAGTTTGACTTCGAGACCCGGCCTCAGGCCCGTGTGGACAGCCTTGCCGGCTACTCAGCCGTGTCATTCCCTTCAATAAGCGGCGGCGTCGAGGAAACCGCCACCGGCAAATTCTCTTTCTCTCCTCAGCAGGACTCCATGGATTTCGATCCTGCCAACGCCGCCACGTTCAGCCAAGATTTGGAGCAGGTCACAGTCCACCCCGGTGTGCTTTCGGGCAACAACAATACCTTGTTCGATGGGCATGGCCAGTCGTCGGAAAACTTCTTCAACCCGCAAACGCTGTTCACAACCTTACCAAGCGTGCGTAGCCAGCATGGCCAAATCACACCGCCGGACGATCTCTCCCCAAAATCGGCCGAATCGAAGCTTGCCTTCAACTCGAGCAAAGACAGCGAGATCCAAGTCAAGGTAGAGGATTCGACGGAAGTCGCCACAACCAGCAACAAGCGTAAGCGATCGTCCAAGGGTAGCGTCGGCAGCTCGACCCGGAAGCGAGGAAGAAAGTCCGTAGTAGTTGTCGAGGACGATAGCCAGGATCCGGAAGACAAAGCCAAGCGCGATCAATTCCTAGAGAGGAACCGTGTGGCTGCGCACAAGTGCCGACAGAAGAAGAAGGAGTGGATGGTCCAGCTCGACAATGACTGCAGAGACCTGGCGGCCAGGAACAAGTACTTGAGCGCCGAAGTGAATGTTTTGAGCAACACAATGTACGAGCTCAAGAACCTGATCTTCCAACATGCAGATTGCGGCTACCAGCCGATCAACGAGTTCATCGGCAAGGAAGCTGAGAAAGTCCACGTTGGCGTTCGCGCTCAAGCCGCCTCCGACCCTGCTGAGGCCATGCAAGCGTCTTCTTACCAATCACCTGGGCCGTACCCACACTCAAACATGAGTGTCTCCGGACAAGGGGGTCCTAGCATGTTTCCAGGTCGGGGATCAATCGATTTCGGGAGGTCGGCAGAGCGAGCCAGCACCGAGGCGAGTGACTTGGGAAGCATTCAGTCGAACTCGACAGCATCGGATGGAATGCTGAACGAGTCATGGGCGGACATGCTTCAACAGTCGCAGTGAAGCTCTGAGACTCTTTCTTCGATGAACCGACTGCAATTATCTTGTCCGTTAATGCGTTGTCGTCGGATTTCCCTTCTCTTTTCTTTTACGATTTGCCGATTGATGATGGGAGGTCGTCGTGTTGCCCTGGAATGGAGTTAACAGAGTACAAATATTGGCAGCACCAGGTATGGCGAAAGCCTAGCATTAGTGACTGGGAGGGTACTAGGAGTTTTGGAAGGGACCGACATGCAGCATAGGACTTTGCTATGCATTTGGGGAGGTGACGAGGGCGGGCATTTGTATTTTAGTCAAAAGCGGCGCAGCCTGCGTAACAGCGATGATATGCAGATTACGCACATATTCCTGAGTGCGTCTATGTCGGAATGGTGATGTGGGAAGTCGGATTGGGCAATATAGGCGACACGACGAAAGGGTGATGGTGCTCTCATATGACGCTGAGTCGGACTCGTCTCCCGAGCTGTGATGGGCTGGCGGTGATCTTGTAGCGGCGGAGCAGGTCGCAGCGCCGATGGAGACGTCAGAGGTCCAGGGGTTGCGCCAATCAACGCGAGCGGCTATGTTGTCATGCATGCGCGCAGGAATACGTCAGTTCCGCATTTGGCGATGCTCGGTTGCTGATCTAACGCTCGGACCCGAGGCTGCATTGGGGAGTGGCATGGGCTGTTTGCAAGCCCGAGATAGGCAAGACATCAGCAAAGACAGGTCTTTTTTTCTGATTGTCGATACAAAGGTGCAAACCTTTCTTGACGGCGCGGGTCGCATCGAGGGAGCGCCGCTTCGATGGAGCAAGAGCGGCGCCAAGCCCTTTCGCCCCCTTTACGCGCAAAAACAGGGAAGGAGGTCTGGACCGACTCCGAAACGACAGCGATGATACATGAATGGATAGTGCGAAAAAGAACAGCCTGTTTGGCGAGGGGCAACATTGATAAACGAGAGGTTGTTTTGTCGGCGGCGGCCACCAGCTTTTGCTCGCTTGCGCGCAGATGTTGGGGGTGCACAAGCGGAGCGGGACCACTCCCTAGCCCGAGGCCTGTCCATCACAATGACGACTGCAGCGGCGAGCTGTGTGCGTCGTCATCTTGAAGTGTTCGCATGGTGACGCCAGAGTGACTCGCATCAAGACGTGTCTCTGTCGATGCCCGCTGTTGTTGCGCCACCTTCTGCTTTTGTGTGGGGAAGCAGCATAGTGGATGTAATGGAGAGTGGGAAAGCTGCTCGGGGCCTGAGGGATTGATGGATGGTGCTATGCGGATTAATGTGTGATTCGCGGCATGCCTAGGGGCACTACTTGGCGTGTCGGAAAAGCGTGCGCTTTCGAGGGGAGGGGAGGAGCAGAACCAGACGCATACACGAGCAGATTGGGCGGGGGCCACTCGGGCTCTATATAGTCGCCATACGCCTATCTTTCGCGCCCGGACCCGCCAGCCACGCGACAGGAAGCGGAAAACAAATGGCAAAGTTTGGATGCTACAGTCCACGACTCGTGCGTGTGCGGTCGGCCAGGGTTACAGACTTGCCATTTTGCTGCGCCCTAAGCCAATACATGGCCTGATGTCCGTCCTGCACGAGTCATACGTGTTGGCGATTGCCATGGAGTTCCCAGATCCATATTAAACCGCCCCTTGCAATTTTTCTACCAGCGTTCGGAAGCCAATATAATGTTAGGGCGGGCTCCGTGTCTTGGGCGGACGACAGGGGTCAAGGTTCGTGGCTGCTGACCGCATCGTTTGAAAGAGACGGTTGCTTTTCCCACCTCTCAATGACACTTGCAACGAGGGCAGACGAATGACTGTGGGCCCGGCAAAATAGCCGGGGGCAGTAGCCGATGGCGTGCATAGCCTTGCACTGTGCAATTGCCGACGCGCAAGAGCAGCAGCCACGGCAGCTGCTGTCAGCGGCCCCAAATGGTCTCGGGAGAGAACCTAACGGTCTCCGGAACAATCTCCGTCCGACCCACGTTTGATGCCCTTCGAGGCCCGTTTTTTGGGGGCCAACGCTATCTGGTACACAGTAGACTTTGCGATTACTCGATACAGGTCCGTCCTGAGCATGTCTTGTGCACGAGATGTCAATTTAAAAGAAAGGCGCCTCTTTCTAAAGTCGGTGAAAAGAGGGCAAAGTAGAGGGAGTGGCCGTAGCAGTCATTCCAATCGAGTAATCGCGCGGAAGAAAAAGCGGGAACTACAATTCGAACACGTAAGGACAAACTGCCATCAAGTCGAATACGATAGAGACAGAGCAAGTAAAACAGTTCATCATTCGTCTGGGAGGATACCCAGTCTTGCAACCAGCAAGACGCACATGACAGTCATCAGTCACCCAGCCTGTTGTCCAAACCCGAGTAAGGCTGACCACGCTCCGGCAGATCCTTACTCCAGACAGCCGAAGGGTCCGCTATGCAAACGCTTCGCCGGGCTTCAGGTCTCCTTCCTCCACGCCGAGCCCAATCTTGCCAATCACCTTGCCTTCGGCCAGCAGCTCGTGCCCTTTGCGCACTCCCTCGGCCGTTAGCGGTAGCCGCTGCGTGAGGTGAGATTTGACCACGCCGGCGTCAATCAGCTCGCGCAGCTTGTCCAGAATCTGCTTGTGGCTGTCCAGCTCGACGCCGTACCACGGTTTCGTGCCCAGCAGCACCCATGAGAACGTCAGGCTCTTGGCCATCCACTCCGTCTCGTACATGGGCAGCTCCTGCGTCTGCACGATGCTGCTGACCTTGCCGAAGGGCGCGCAGATGGCGGCCGCCGGCGCGAGGTACTTCTCGGTGCGGTGCGTGATGAAGACGTACTTGATCGGGACCGTCAGGCCGAGCGCGGCGACCTGCGAGGGCAGGTCCGCATGGTGGTTGACCGTGTGCGTCGCCCCCATCGAGAGGCTGAAGCGCCGCGTCTCGTCGCGCGAGGCCGTTGTCACGACGACGGGCAGGCGGAGGACGTGGCGTGCGATCTGGGAGGCTACCGAACCGACGCCTGCGAGACGAGTTTCCTTTTATTAGTATACCGTTGCCAGTTTGGAACTGCCCGTCTCGCATCTAAGCAGTTGAGGGAAGTAGCGGAACGCCATCAAGCTCACCTCCAGCGCCGTTCACGATCAACACGCCCGCCTTTTCGCCTTCTTTGATCTCCATCCGCTCCACCAACGCCTCCCACGCCGTGATCCACGTCAACGGCAACGCCGCCGCCTCGACCCAGTCCAACCGCTCCGGCTTCCTCGCCACGCTGCGCGCGTCCACGAGCTGCAGCTCCGCGTCCGCGCCCTGGCGGTTCGGCGCGCCGCTGTAGTAGACCGCATCGCCCTTGTTCCACCCAGCCTTGTCTGCGTCCGGCCCAACCGCTTCGACCTCGCCTGCGCCGTCGTAGCCCAGGACTTGTGGCAGCGCTGGGGCGCGCGCGAAGTAGGCGATGGGGTCGCCGGGCACTTGGTAGTCGTCGTAGGTGCCGGCGCGGATCTTGGTGTCGACTGGGTTGACGGAGGCGGCGTGTACGCGGATGAGGAGGTCGTGAGCAGTTGGCGGAGAAGGTGTGGGGAGAGTGACGGCACGGATTACCGAGGGATCGCCACGGGCGGTTGCGGCGATGGCGCGCATGGTGTTGTTGTTGTTGTCAGGCATTGCAGATCGTAGGTGTGGTGTGCTTGTTATGGGTGTAAAGGGGTGGTCAGAGAGAATGTGAAGAATCGATGGCGATTCAGTGATGGAGCTGAAGATGCCGCCATGGTGGTATGCTGCAAGCCTGGGAGTTATATGGTCTTGTCGCGCCGGCGGTTTCCCATCACGTCAGGATGAGGAGAGGCTGCAGTTACACCTCGGCTGGGTCTCTTTCTGAGTTGTGAGTCGAGGTCAAGGTATGCAGGGTGTTTGTAATATTGGGTGAGCTGTATAAGCGTTTACTAGTAATCAGCTTCTAGCATGAGGTCAGAAGCCAGACAGCACATTGCCAAGTGAGTGGATGGAATAAGGCCGTCGGGTCCAACTAATCATTTCAAGAGTAATCGCACAAAGGCTCCCAAGATGACAAGGCGTGGGAGACACTCCACTTCCTGCAATACTACTGCTCACTTAACCGCGGTTGAAACTTCAGAGCAACACCATGACGTCACCGGTCTGTGGACCATGATGACTGCCGTTCGCACACCAAAGTTCGGGAATAGTTCGGCAAAGACGCGGAAACTCTGGGTCGGTCGCATGGATGTAAGCAAGTTTCCGTGGAGGCGGCCCGGTCCGCGATTGTGCGTGTCGTTAAGCACTTTCTAAGCTGGTGTCGGACGTCGCCGAACGGCACCCATGTGTCAGTGGAGAGCAGGAGGCTCGTGCGTGGTTTTCGAGACTTCGCAGATGCCACATGTTTGTGCGACAGGTGCTGGAACGGCGTCCACGGCCAATTGAAGCATGCGAGAGCGTGCTGGGAAAGCATGCAGATGATCTCCATCGAACATATGCGCGTACTGGGTACTGTGCAGTGATGCTTGAAGATCCACCCTGCATGTACATCATGCAGTCGTGTTTTCGGTCGAAGCGGAGCCGGAGGAAGCCATTTGGAGGCCGTTGGACGTTGGGTTCTCGCAGACGTCCTGTGGAGTTCCTGTTTTCCAATATCGAGTTGTGTGCCGACACTGAGCGGAAGTCGGCAGCAGCTAAGATTCCTTCCGCTGTGCCACGTGCAAGTATTACGCTCGTGAAGCATGTGAATCATCCCATCATCCTCACATCGATGCGGAATCCAATGGGTGAGGCCGAAAGCACTAACGAAACGAAACAAGAGATTATATCACACGTCTTCTGAGTGGCACTGGCACTTGAAAAACATGGCACGCAATTGCGCGCTGCAGTGGGCCGGTCCTAGGAACGGACCTAGACACATGCAGGAGCAGCGGTATCGGCGCACATGTGCTTGCTTTTTTCCAAAGCATCCAAGGCCATTCATCACGGAGGTTTTTGGGGTTCTGGATGAGAGGCAGCATCTCTACCAGATGGTCTAGAATCTCGTGCTCAGATTCACCAAATTTTCCAGAAGCCCAGACATGTGCAAGTGCTGGCAGAGGGGTTTCTGCCTCAGGCCCAGATCGGCATGACTCGCTGACGTCGATCCGGAGAAGATTGCGGCGGGAGTTTTTGAGCTGCTCGGCGCGACCCCACCAATCACTTTTTCCCTTTTGCTGGTCACCATCCCACGAGAGAACTTTGCGCCCTGCCCTCTCTTGCATTGCTCTCCTCACGCCCCAATCCTTCCCTTCACACCTCCTGCGCCGCAGGGAACATCCACAATGGCCGAGTACAGCGTGAGTCCGCCGCGCCAACATGCGCACACCCTCCCTTCACCCGTGAGTCACTGACTGAGCGCATCTTGTAGATTTACCAAACACCGTAAGCAGCTCCTCGTCGCCGATACCGTGTTCAAAGCTGATCGTTATGCTCCCGCAGGCTCAACTCGCGGTACGCGAGTATGTTCCCCTCCGCCCGCACAATCCCAGAGTCCGTCCAGACGCTGCGCCCAACCATGATACTGACGACCCCGTTTCGATAAGGCGAGCCCATGAAGGAGCTCTTCTCGCCCCGCACGCGGTTTACAACCTGGCGCAAGCTCTGGTTCGCTCTTGCTGAGGCCGAGAAGGAGCTTGGCTTGGACATCTCCGATGACGCCATCGAACAGATGCGCGCCCACTTGGTCATCCAGGACGAGGAATTCCCCACTGCTGCGGAGGAGGAGAAGCGCCGCAGGCATGATGTCATGGCCCACGTCCACACCTTCGGTCTTGCTGCTCCCGCGGCTGCCGGCATTATCCACTGGTACGGTTGCCCCTAGGCATACAATCTGGTGGTGGGGGTTCTGCAGCATGCCTCTTAATATGGGGAGCTGGTGTACCGATTGCAACCATTTGCGAGGGCCTGGAGCATGAGAAGTGGTTCTGGCGTCATCTTCTCGCAACTGGACTGCCTATCGGCGCATCATGGACTGCTGAATCCCTCTGCCTCCTTCCTACAAACAGAGTACTGATCGCTTGCTATGCAGGGGTGCTACCTCCTGCTTCGTCACCGACAACGCCGACCTCATCCTTTATCGCGATGCTCTGGACATGCTGTGCCACAAGGTCTGCGGTGTGATCCAAAAGCTGAGCAAGTTTGCCCAGCAGAACGCATCTCTTCCCTGCCTGGCATACACTCATCTTCAGCCCGTAAGCACAGCCCCATGCTATGATCAGATTGGTGCTCACGCAATTTTCTCAGGCACAATTGACTACTGTTGGCAAGCGCGCATGCCTGTGGATCCAAGATCTTTTGATCGACTTGAAGAACCTCGAGAGGGCGCGTGATGATATGAGGTTCCGTGGTGTGAAGGGAACCACCGGCACCCAGGCCGCCTTCCTTCAGATCTTTAACGGCAATCACGAGAAGGTCGAGAGGCTCGATGAGCTCGTCACGTACAAGAGTGGCTTCCGCGATGCCTTTACCATTACCTCTCAAACCTACTCCCGCAAGGTTGATGCCGACATTGTCAACGTCCTTGGCTCCTTTGGTGCCACTTGCGAGAGAATAGGTGGCGACATCCGCCACCTTGCGTCCTTCAAGGAACTCGAGGAGCCTTTCGAGAAGGATCAGATTGGATCGTCTGCCATGGCTTACAAGCGCAACCCCATGCGCTCTGAGCGTATGTGCAGTCTGGGTCGCCACTTGCAGAGCCTGCCCCAGAATGCCCTCCACACCTACTCTGCTCAGTGGTTCGAGCGCACGCTCGACGACAGTGCCAACCGTCGCATCACGCTCCCGGAGGCATTCCTGACCGCCGATGCATGCTGCCTTCTCATGGACAACATCTCCTCTGGCATGGTCGTCTACCCCGAGGTCATCAAGAGCCGCGTGATGCAGGAGCTTCCCTTCATGGCGACTGAGAACCTCATCATGGCCATGGTGGCCAAGGGCTACAGCAGGCAAGACGCCCACGAGGAAATCCGTGTGCTCAGTCACCAGGCCAGCCAGGTCGTCAAGGGCGAAGGTGGCCAGAACGACCTCATTGAGCGTGTCAAGAGGACCCAGTTCTTCGAGCCTGTAAGTGGACCACTCGTAGCTCTGAGTGGAGGGCACTAACACTCTTCAGATCTTCAACGAGATTGACAGCCTCCTGGATCCTAAGACCTTCATTGGCAGAGCGCCGGAGCAGGTGAGGAAGTTTACCGGTAAGCCCAAGCGAAGTACGTCGGTTTCGGGGATATCTGTTGCTAATTTGTCCTCAACCACAGGCGCTGGTGGAGAGGTTGTTCTTGCGCTTGCCAAGTACGAGGGCAAGGTTATGATCGCCGACGTGGCCGACCTCCACGTTTAGAGGGCTCAGATGGGATGTCAAAAGTAAATTCAGGGATGTAGAAAAATATCACGATGCTGTGGGACTCGGACTCGGACTCGGGACCCGCCGCAGTTGCCGTCTGTAGAGAGTTGGGCCGCATGATTCACGGTGTGGGGAGATCCTCGAATGCAGCGCAGGGCGATCGGCCGGAAAGCGTCCGGCGCGCTGAAGCCGTAGAGCGCACCGGCGGAGGTTTCTTGCTGGGCATATGACATGTCATTGGTGCCCACGTAGTATGCAGCCGTCTGACCAAGCTTGGGACCGAAGCTGCGTCAGCGATTCAGTGCCGCTGATTAGTGTATTATCGGTCGAGTCAGGTTTACGTCATCCAACGAACGGCACGCTTCTTTTCCTCGACGCCCGTCCCCTCCAGCCAAAAGTGGTAGATGGAGATTGTGCAGAAGTCGCAGCACAAGTACGAAGTGTCGTTTACGCCTGGACATCACCCTGCAGCCAACATGGAGCATTCCGACGCGGCCAATCGCCCCGACGAGGTAGCTTTTCCGCATGCCTGCCCCGCCTCCCCCCTGGACCACCCGCTGCTTATCCTGCCGCCTCTGCTTCACTGCCACGCGTTTCGCGCAAACAGCTGACATTCCCGCGCCTGGCGCTGGGTGAAAAGTATCGCGACCGTCGTCCCAGCGAGATTGAAGTCCAAAATGCCTTCGAGGTAAGCTAGTCGCGTCTCAGCCCCGCCTTCCTCGGTCCCGCCCTGTCCTTTTGTTACAGCTTGGGCTGTCTACCCTTTCTGCTCAAAGGAAGAGAGAGATTCTTCCGGACGTACCAACCCTTGCAACAACCCCCCACTCACAAGCACGCCGTACAGGTGGTCTTCGACAACGAAGCCGTGCACCGGCGCAAGTCGTCGCTCGCGCCCGGCACAGGCACCGGGCCCCAACGGCCCAGGCACATGCGCAAGCCGACCAACTGCTTCGTCCACGCCCTCTTCGAGCCGCACCGCGACGCCGCCGCGCTCGAGGCGACCCACGCCACCCCGGACGGCGACTACGCCATCGCCTCCACCGGCGTCCAGGCGTCGCCGTCGTACGAAGGGATTCAGTCCGAGAGGGTCGCGGATAAGAATCCGGATGCGAGCCTCGGGCTTTACCATAATGGGGGCGTTCGAGGAGGAGACCAGCAGCAGCAGCAGCAACGGGCAGAAGGGGGAGGGGCGGGAACGGTCGAGGCGGCGGTGCAGAGCAGGCTGCTGACCAAGAAGCAGATCTCGGACATGGCGTTCGGGATCAGGGAGCTGGCGAAGAAGTTGGCCCATATTCGCATCAAGATGAACGTGCGGAACGTGTTCATCTTGGCCAAGGCCCACGATGAGACGCTGATTGGGAAGACGAGGGAGGTGACCGAGTGGCTGCTCGCACAGGATGCAAACTATAGGATGTGAGTTGTTTTGGTCTGCAGGCGAGAGGGGGGGGTCTAGCCGCTGGGTGGAGTTGTGTGGACGTTTGCTGACTGATTCCGGGGTTGCAGATACGTGGAGAACACCTTGGAGAACAACAAGATCTTTGATTACAAGGGCATGATCGAGGGGAACGAGAGCTACAAGAACCGCTTGAGGTTTTGGACGGTGGAAATTTGCCAGCAGAGGCCCCAGACGTGGGATATCGTTCTTGCTGTGAGCCTCTGCCTTTTCCGAACTTTGGACCGCTCCCTGGTGTCCTTGCTAATAGAGAATCATGGTAGCTCGGCGGAGATGGCACGGTCCTATACGCAAGCTGGCTGTTCCAACACGTCGTCCCGCCTGTTCTGGCTTTCTCCTTAGGCTCGCTCGGATTCCTGACGAAGTTTGATTACGATTCCTACCGGCAGACTCTGACGAAGGCCTTCAACGAAGGTATCACGGTCAGCCTGCGGCTTAGATTCGAGGGCACCGTCATGCGCTCCCAGAAGCGCGAAAAGTGTGGCGGCAGTACACCGCGGGATCTGGTGGAAGAACTGATTGGCGAGGAGAGTGAGGACTGCCATACGCACCATCCTGATGGGACATACAATATCCTGAACGAAGTCGTTCTCGACCGCGGGCCAAACCCGAGTATGTTAAGACCCGCGCGCACCCCCTGCCCCCTCACAGTGGTGATCCCCTGTCCGCTAATACATCGAGCAACTGCCAAACAGCCTTGTCCTCGATCGAAATCTTCGGCGACGACGAGCACTACACCAGCGTCCAGGCGGACGGTATCTGCATCGCAACGCCCACGGGCAGCACGGCGTACAACCTGGCGGCCGGAGGGTCGCTGTGCCACCCGGACAACCCCGTCATCCTTCTCACGGCCATCTGCGCGCACACGCTGTCCTTCCGGCCCATCGTCCTGCCCGACACCATCGTCCTGCGCGCAGGCGTGCCGTACGACGCGCGCACCAGCTCGTGGGCCAGCTTCGACGGCCGCGAGCGCGTCGAGCTCAACCCGGGCGACTACGTCACCGTCAGCGCCAGCCGGTTCCCGTTCCCGAGCGTGCTGCCGGTGGAGCGGAGGGGCAAGGATTGGATCGATAGCATTTCGAGGACTTTGAACTGGAACTCGAGGCAGAGGCAGAAGGCTTTCAAGGAGTGGGAGAAGGAGGAAAAATAAGGTAAGGGG
>LAEG01001109.1:0-11970 GCA_001455585.1 Diplodia scrobiculata
CATCATTCCACTCGTCGACGCCGACCTTCCTCCCGGCCCCCTCCCCGGCGAAAGCCGGCATACTCCTCGCCGCGACCGCCGAACTCGTGCACACGACCCTCGCGACGCCCACGGCCCCGCCGCCGCCGCCATCTCGCGCCTCCCCCCCCACCGCGGCGAGCAGCTCCCTCGTGCCCCGCACCGTGGCCCGCACCACTGCGTCCGGGTGATCGTCGTCGTCGACCTCGGTCGTCGGCATCACGCTCGCGACGTGCGCGACGCCCTGCACGCCGCGCACCGCGGCGTCGAAGGCGTAGCGGCACGTCGCGAGCAGGTGGGAGGGGTCGGGGAAGGCGTCGGCGGCGGCGGCGGCGAGGTGGGTGAGGATTTGGTGGTGTGGGGCTTGTTGGTGATGCTGTTGTGGTGAAGTTTGTTGTTGTTGATTTTCTTAACGTTGGCGGTGTTGTTGTTGTGAAGTTGTGGAGGCCGGCCGGTTTTTGTGAGTCCGTGGCGGGCATTTTTGGTGGCTAGGCTGACAGAGAGAGCTGGTGGCGGACTTGGAGACTGGGGGGTTTGTGGGAGGTTACTGTACCTATAGCGTGGGGTGCTGCTTCTCCACGTCATGGTTGGGGGCCGTTTTGAGCATCGGCGGAAAGACAACTGACTGATGGGCATGCAATTGAGTTTCATACATGTTATTTCGATATTCGCATTTGCTAGTTCTCAGTACCTCAATTGTCATTTCCAATGATTCAGTCAAGGCCGACGAGTAAGCAGCCTGGTTTTGTACCAGAGCATTGACCCGCAGGCTATCTTTAGCGCGAATCCTTCTCCGAAAGTACCCATTCTTGCGACGCAAACAAGCGAAAGCGACCCCCTTTAAATCGCAGTCACTTAAAGATGATGATTCCATCAATTTCATGTTCCTCAGTTCATCTCATTATCACTGAAGCTGAATCCCTTACTGCCAAAGTAATTACATATAGGAAAATTGGTTCATGTCGAATGCCACAAGAGAATTTCCGCTCTGGAGAGAAGAGGGAGGCGGCGGTAAGAAGTGGGGCTTTGGTTTTGAACCGACCAAAGCTTAAAGGCAGATGGAATCATGCATTCATCTCAACGAGCGAGATCCATGAGAATATTTTCGACGCAAGTTTAGTCATATGGCATCATGTGTCCTGAAAATTCTTCACCAAATCCTGCTCACGCGTCTGTGACAAGTCAAGAAGAGTGCTTATTCATGCCGATTCAAGAAATGACACGTACAGCACAGGACTTGTGCGACCTAGCCAAGCTGTAGATCGCGTAGCATCTGCAAAGCTAGGGCAAAACGCTACTGTTGATCCGGCCGACAGGAGCATGCGGGAGTCGCCAAAAGCATGCGTAACACTTCAGCTGGTGCAAGCAGCAGGGAATGGTATGCAGCGTGGATGCACAGCTGCGTGTGGCTGCATGTGGCTGCATGCATGTGACCGTTTGGGAACTGCAGGCGCGTGGTAAGCTGAGGTTCAAAAGCGGGTCCACAGCAGTCGCCCAGGAGCTATAAAGATAGTGTCCTGCACCAGTCCATCGAAACGTTTATCCCCAGCTTTCGCAAAAAAAGTGAGAAAGAGAAAACCTACTCCAGAGTCATTGGTGGGCTAAGCGATGCTCGACCATTCTCGTCTCCTTCGGTTGCTCGAAGACGATTGCGATGATGCAGATAAAGAACGGTTCCTTGAGCCAAGGGAATGCGAGTCCATTGAGCTTTGGCAGCTCGACACTGGCGAAGTCGTGGACGATGTGAACAGCCATGGGCCGACCGAAGTGTAAACTTGGATCAGAAACTCGGTGACAAATTATCGCCCCTTTTGAGATATTAGTTTTGGCGCTGATACAAATGCATGATAGAGTGCTCCTGACAACGCAATTGGAGGACTGCGTCTTCTGTGAGTGAAAACACAGGAGCTGATAATTTCGAACACTTCACTGACTTATGCGCGGAATCCCCAACTACCCGATCAACCATCATCTCGCTAGAATTCCATTTAATCTAGCCAGTCTCAATGCGTTTATCGAGGTATTCCATATACCACATGAATTCATGGATAAGCTTCTCCAAACACATTCTGGGGTGTTCAGGTGGCGCGAAGACGCCACAAGGTTTTGTAAGTGATTTCTTCTGACATTCAAAGTTGTGTTATTAAAGGAAAACAATATTAGGTTGGATCGCAAGATACGTCTATGGCAACGCTGTCATCTCGTATTCGCCGGACGAAAATCTTGTGGTAGGTCTGGTGATGGAGTCTCTGGGCGGGAGCAGCACCTTGATACGCAATATCCAGGCTGCGCGAGCTTATTTCTGCCACCCGATGCTGGTCCCGACTTTGCTCTTAACGGAGTGTATCGAACATGTTAATCTCACGACATTGGTGGAGGGCGCTTTGATATCTGAGGTTGAAACCCTCGAGAAAAATGTTGGTTTGCGAGAAGGGTTTCGGGAAAATGACGAGTTCCTAGAAAGATCCGAGGAGGCTCTCAGAGTAGGAACCGATCTAAGAGCGCGGAATAATAACTGGTTGACGAGAGTCACCGATCTACACATCCTGTCAAAGAGCGTACTCAAGGCTACTCGATGCATAGATGATCTAGTCGGATCTATGGACGCTGGATCTCTCAGTCCTGGACCTGATGGGTCTACTCGTCGAAGCGAACTTGCGCGCTGTGCAAGAGCCATCGAAGATCGCGTGGAAGGCTTGATTACAGTTACAGAAAGTCTAACGACGACGCTCGACAACCTACAGGAGAGATCGGCTTTGCAAATGACGGCCGTGAGTAGACGAGACATGCATAGTAGCGACGCTTAGCTGACCCTGACCGATACAGCTCTACAATCTTTTCGCCCAGAGGGATAGCCGAGCAAATATCGAAATGGCGAAGGTCAACACCCAAATGGCGAAGGATTCCGCAAGACTTGCCAGCGCGGCAAAACGCGATAGCTCCTCCATGAAGACCATCGCTATCTTGACTACCGTGTTCCTTCCTGGCACATTCGTATCAGTTGGTTCAATTCGACCCAACAATCATGGGAGTCGCTAACCGCGATACAAGGCACTCTTCAGCACGCCGATGGTGGAGTCCGATCCGTCCAATTTCTGGGTGTACTGGGCCATCACCATACCACTGACAGCGTTGGTAATAGGTATCTGGGCCGCATGGATGTTGCGGTCAGACAGGAGAAACAAGATCCGGGACGAAGAAGCAGCAGACGCAGTGGGGTCAGACGAGAGCAAGCAGAAGAACGACTGAGGGTACGATTTCATATTTACAAATCATGAAAAGAGTCTATATCTCATGACCCCCGTCTACAATCTTTGACATCACATCTCAAATAAAGAGCAAGCCTCCCCCCCTCTACAGCTTCCTCAACTTCCTCCTCATCGCGCCCTGCGTCTCGGTATCCACGCCGATCGTGATGTAGCCGACCATGCCCTTGGACACGTCGCTGCCGTCGAGCGGGACGATGTCCAGGACGGGGTCGAAGCCGTTCTTGCTCTCGTCGGCGTAGATGTCGTCGACGTCGTTGGTGGTGCGGTTGATGGCCGTGTGGCCGGCGTACGGCTCGAGGGCGACAATCTGCCGCGTCAGGTCCTCGGCGGCGAAGATCTGGCCGGTCGACACGGTGTCGGACGACGCGATGGTGCCGTTGGCGCGGACCGCCCAGTTGTCGTGCACCTGCACGTGGATGTGCACCGTGCGCTCGACGTAGAAGCCCGGGAAGATGGTCTTGAACTCGGTGATGCCGTTGTCGTCGGTGGGCCACTGTGTGCGAGGCGAGGTGTTAGCGTTTGGTCGTTCGGACAAGGAGGAAAAGAGGAAGGGTCGTACCATTCCGCGCAGGAACGTCGTGTCGTCGGTGTGCAGGTCGTCGCCGATGGTGGCGTTGAGCTGCTCGAGCAGCGTCTCGAACGGCGTGTCCGGGCTGAGGCCGGTGAAGGACGAGTAGCTGCCGGTGGCGTTGCAGTGCCAGATGTCGACGAGCACGTTGGGCAGCGGCTCGCACGAGTTGACGTCCATGACGCCGATGTCGAGGTACAGCGGCACGCCGGCCTGGTCCTCGACCATGTCCTGGCGGAGCGTCTGCGAGCGGGGCCAGATGTACGGGCCGCCCGTCACCTCCTCGGTCAGGATGCACGTGTTGTTCTGCAGCACGTCGTAGTACGGCGCCTCGGTGTTGATGCTGTAGGTCGTGTTGGCGGCCGAGCGCGAGACCAGGTCGCGCTTCGCGTTGCGCTTGGCCCAGCGCTTGCGGTTCATGGACGCGGCGGCGCCCTCGCAGCGCTTCGACAGGTGCGAGCGGCGCGTGAGCTCGGCGTGGGAAAGATCGTTGTGGTGGGGGTGGGCCACGACTCCGGACAGGAGAGAAGCCCCGAGGGCGAGGAGAACGGCGGGCTGCATGTTTGCTGCTCAATGGGCCCAACGAACGGCTAGGAAGAGAAAGAGTGAATGGTGAGCGGTGGAGGAGAAGTTGGGGTCAAGTGTTGTGGCGGCGGTTTATAAGGAACGCTCGCGGGAAGGACTTCTTCCCCAAGCTCCACCTTCTGGCCGCAGCGGAGGCAATGCTGCGGCCCAACTCGTAGGCATTGCGTGTATCCGTTCACCAGTGTTTGGCACCCAACCAGCGCGAGGATGATTGGAAACGTCCACGCGTAACTTTGAAACAGAGCCGAACATCCTGCCTGAAGGCGCCTAAGGCGAGTTCAAGGTGCTCAGTGCACCTATACTAGGTGATATGGGTTTGGATGAGCAGCAGCGATTATGCTTACCGCTATCGGAGATCTGGAGGCGCCAATTGGCGTCTCAAGTGCCGAGACCCACCAAGGCTTACGACTGTTTACTGTTTCTGAGCCTGCATTGTCTGCTTGCCTGCCATTGCGGGATTCCGCCAAGAAACGGCCAAGACTTTGCGCGGGCCGAGATCCGATTGCTTCTTGTAGAGGCATGGAGTGTGGCTTGACGCGCATACTAGGAGGCTGTGACGAGGTTCGGGGAAAGATGACGAGGTTCGGGGAAAGGTGTCGGCATAGCATTCCAGGGGCCGTGGGTGTGGAACATTACTTGATTCTAATAGACGTTTCTATTCTGTATTCTTCGCATGTTCTTCCAGTGCAGCGCCGACTGTCCCGTCAGGTAGGTTCAGGAGAGCCGCAAGCCTTCTGAAACGGAGTTTCGTAGAGACCACGGGCACATGTTGCCTCGTTGGGATTGTCTGCCTTGCGACCTGCCCTATACATCGTTGCCGTTACGCGTCTCCTTATGCTGGAAGAGGGAATCGGGTCGGTGATCTTCTCGTTTGGTGTTTCCGAGATCCGGCCGGATGGGCTAATGAATGACCCAGACACTATTGGTCGACTCCGAAGCTCAGGCTACCTTTTTAAGCCGAGGTCAAGTAACACCGAGAGGAATCTCCAGAGAACAATATAGGAGTTCTTTGAATCTTCCCTGTCTCACTAAACTTTGACCGGCACCAACGTCATTGGATCTGGCACTGACGTATGCCACGAACGAGTCTGGACTTGCATGTTCGGCAACCAGTGCAAATTGGCGGAAGGCACTTCATCAGGCAGTCAAAGGGGGCCACAAAGCTGCGGTAAGTTGCTAGCATCGAGGCCTCCAGCGCTATATTCTCAGAGCAACGGAAGCCAATGCCGCTGATACCTGAGGATCCCTTGGCAGGTACTGAGCAGCAATGCGCAAGAGCTTCCTCGCCTGTTCTGTTTCGTCTAGAGACCTGCAAGCGAGGCCTGTCCGATAGTAGATCTTGCCCATCTCGTTGGCCGCAGCGAAGCCCAGCATCGGCTCGTCGTCGTCGTCGTTCTCGATGCCCATGCCCTCGCGCATGAGCTGGATGCTACGCATTCCCCAGAACTTGGCCATGTGGTAATCCTCAAGCTTCAAGTAGGCCAGAGTGGTATTCGCCACGAGCTTGACCCGCAGAGTGAGCCGTACCAGCTGACCGTACTGCTCCGCATATTGGCCCGAGTGCACGTGTACCTCGAAGAAGGCGTTGGCCCAGATGGACCGCCTCTTGCCAGACACGACAATGTGCATGGCCAGGAACGCCTCTTCGTACAGCCGCAGCGCTTGGCGAAACTGCTTCTTCTGAAGAGCAGTGTTTCCCTCGTCCTTGAGTCGCGTCGCTTCCTCCAAGCACTCTGCCGCAGTCTTGTAGGGCACGGCCTGGACCTCGCGCAGTTCCTTCTCTATCGACTCGTCGCCCTGGCCCTCTATGCGCAAGTCGTGCAGGCCCTTGATTTCCCCAAAAGGTTCTAGCATCTTGCGCTTCAGCGACTGCGGTATTGTCTTGTCCGAGGCATTGGGCGAAAAAGGCTCTTGCAGGGTCAGCGTGAGGCGCAGGTGGGTGTTGAGGCCGGGATGGCTCAAGTCCGAGTAGAACCACATCCTGCAGAAGGAAGGCAGGTGATCGACTAGGATGACCAGGTAGTAGGTGTTCCCCTCGCCGAAGATGTATTGGTATGCCTCAATGTAGACGCGGAGGTGGACGGCGGAGAAGCCCGCGGCGGCGGGACCGGATGCGATGATGGGCACGCGGCCTTCGTCGGAGATGTGCTGCTTCGCCTCGGGCCATGGCGTCTCGATGCGCGCAAAAACATTTAGGCGGTGGAAGACTTGGCTGGCTTCGTCGTGGATCTGGCGGTTGACGCGCAGGAGTCGCAGGTCGTACTTGTAGTCGACGCAATCGTCGGCGCGCTCGACGCAGAAGTTGTGCGGGGCGAGCAGGGAAGCGTACACCTCATCGCGGAGCTCGCGCGGGAGGCGGAAGAAAGGAGAGACGATGGAACCTGCGTCCGACGCCGACATGACTTCGCTCGCGGCGTGAATGAGTGCTGCGACGACGGCAAAACGGAGGGTAAGCAACGAAGGCTGCAGCTGCGATGCTTATCGCCGATAAGATCGGCCACGTCTTTTCTTTCGTGCCTTCCTTTTGCGGCGGCCTGCGACTCACGAACATCGACTTTCGCTTGAGACCGAAAGCTCGAACAATCAGCGGATATGGCGGGACAACCATGGATTCACATAGGAGGACAGGGGTTCGTCACGGTCCCGGCAGCGCTCTGTGTCTATCTTGACCACTCTGCGCACCACGCAGGCCACGGACAAGCTCCCAAATCACTCATCCGTCCTGGCTGATAGCTACTCACCACTTCTAGCTCGCTTGCATTCTGCGCGACTGATCGGGAATTTATCTGGGCCTTTACGGCGCAATGCCTTTTTCGTATGCGGCACAGCCAGCTACCCACCGCACGTAGGACACCTTCTAAACTCGACAGTACACCATCCGAGCACAGCACTGAAAAAATCAAGGACCGGAAAAACAGGCAACAATAATGGCTTCAACTGCCATCCAATCTCCGCCAACCGGGCATGTCGCCCTCAAGCATTGACCTCAATCGAAGTCGACAGTGAAGTCGCCAGCACAGCCGACGCATCGTCTCGACATCCTTGAGTTCAAGCATTCGAGACCACTCGTTCGAATTCGGAAGGCGGTGTTTTCTGACGGGTGTACCTGATGGACGACCCGGCTATCCCATGTATAGGTACCAGGTTCTACACGTGATTTCCGCCCAGCAAGCCGGAATCATGATGACGGGATCTGGCAGGGAGGTTTGGTTGAGATACGTCATGAACACATCATCACTGTTTGGTTGGAAAACGTCTTTATTTCAGAGCAATTTCGCAAGAGTTGAACAACCCCCTTGTCCAACTTATCAAGGGCGGATGCCAACCAGCATAGTTTACGCTCGCTGGTAGAGGTTATATCATCGTACAACACCTTGTTTAACTCTTGCGAAATTGCTCTTTTGGGGAAAGACAGAAGATGCGCTTTTTTTTTGGTTCTAGTGATGATGCAAAAGTCGTATGTATGGAAATCGCTGACTCTAAGTAGGTAGTCCCGAAGAAAAAGAAACCATATGAACACCGATGATGCCGCCCAGTCATGCATGCATAAAAACGCCGCCGTCATGAGGTCTATACGCTGGAAAAGCAGACATGAAGAAGTAGAAGAAGAGGCAGCACAAGGAAAAAGTAGTAAAGAGAGAGAGAGAGAGAGGTACACGAGCGAGGAGAGAAGCAATTGAAGTGAGCGACCAAGAGAGAAAGAAGAAGAGACACGAATCAAACAAACTCGATCGTACTCGACGCCCTCCCCTCCGACACCACGCCCACACTAACCCTACTCATCCCAATCCCGTAGTCATAATCATCATCGTCGTCAACGTCATAACCATCCACCTCCCTCACCCTGACCGTCGTCGTCGTCGTCGTCGTCGTCGTCCCCGCACTCGGCCTCCTCGCCACCGCCAGCAACTCCTCCCTGCTCCTGGCCTTCTCCAGCCGCGCCGCGACGAGGAAGCCATCCAACCCGGCGTCGCCCGTCAGCCCGGTGAAGCCGGCAAACTCGACCAGGTCGCTGAGGGCGTCGTCGTCGTTGTCATCGTCATCGTCGTAGACCACACCATCGTCAACAGTAGCGACAGCAACGCCAACGTCAACACGCTTGTCGCCGCCGCCACCGACCACCGGCGCCAACTCCACAGCGCTCTTGTTGCTGTCGTCGTCGTCGTCGTCGTCGTCGTCGTAGTCGTCGCGCCGCCGCCGCTGCCGCTGCCGCCTCTGCTGCTTCTGCCACAGCGTCGGCACCGCCACGCCCGCCGCCGCGACCATCGTCACCGACCCCGCGACCAGCGGCAGCGGGAACATCATGGCCGCCGGCGAGGCGGGCGGCGGCGAGAGCACCATCATCAGCGTGTCGCACGCGTCGTCTCCGCCCGCCTTGGCCAGGAGGGCGGGGCGCGGCAGGTGCGAGGCGAGCAGCGTGCAGAGCGGCCCCAGCGCGGGGCCGCAGGCGCAGATGATGGCGGTGCTGAGGTCGAGGGCGGTCCAGCGGATGGTGGAGGGGGTGGCGGCGACGACGAACTGGTGGGCTTGGGTGGTGGAGGAGAGGGTTGTGAGGGCGTGCAGGCGGATGGAGGAGGGGATGGTGGGACTGTGGGTTTTGGTTCGTCAGAAAAAGCTGAAGAGACGGGATTGGTGCGTGGTGGTGGTGGTGGTGATGGTGGAGCTTACATTAAACCGAGGGCGAAGACGGCGGTGAGGATGCGCTTGCGGCGCGCGGCCAGGCGCAGGTTGGCGATGACGCGCAGCGGCAGCAGGGTGATGAGGACGTCCAGGGCGATGTTGATGCCGGAGTTGATGTAGAGGAGGGTGAAGGGCGCCACGCAGCTGCCGTGGCTGCTGCCTTCATCCGCGGGCGGCAGGTGGCAGGTGATGAGCGCCGTCACGGTCCGCCAGATGCAGAAGAGAGCGACGAATGAAAGGAGCGTCAGGCAGGCGGTGCGCACGCGCGGGATGGCGAAGACGCGCAGCATCTGCAGCAGCGCCGACGCCTTGACCAGGCAGAGACCGATGTAGTAGGGGAACAGCACCGCCCACGTCAAGACGGCGTTGATGGCGCGGTATTCCGGCGGGATGGAGGCGAGGTGCTCGCCCAGTCCGTAGCGAACTTCTGCGTGGGGCGTTAGCAACGGATCGCGGATCGGGGGGGCTGATCGGGGGCCGTACGGAAAGACCAGATGAGAGAGATTGTGAGAGAGCACAGTAGAGCCAGGAGGATGGTGCAATCATCCCACCCGAGACTCCTTGCGAGAAAGGCACGCGTGCAGATGCGCAGAGTCACTGTCGCTAATGCCAATGTCGAAGAAATCCATATCACGGGTAGAGTGGTCGCTGAACCAGCCGTTGCCATCCTCGTGGTGAGCCCTCAGCCAGTAACGGATGGTCGTCACGCGCGACGAGAGCTTCGAGAGGAAGCGGGCCATGGAGAGTTGCGGTGGGTTGATGTGTTGTTGCGTGGTTGATCCCTCGAGAGAAGGGAAAGAGAGTATCAAATGGTGAAGTTGTGCCTGTGGAACCAGAGCTGCCAATGATGCGGTGGGAGACCCTGGTGATCAAGGCTGTCTATATAATCCCGAGAGCTGCGTAGACCAGGGACGGGCTTCTCTGCTAGCTTGCCTCCGGAGACGGGCCTACGTGGATGGGTGGAGGCTCGCCAGCCTCTCCGTTGCGCCGGCAGGATTGGGCGTCAATCGTGGGTTGCATGGGTGGGCCCGGCACGGCAGAGAGCAGGGACAAGTGCGACGCTTGGACGGGAGGTACCAACGGGGAGACCCTTAACGGCTCCGCATCGACGATACTTGCTCGGTTGGGTCAAGTGGGCAGCCGGAGCCGATTCAGGGTCAGCTCGACTCTTGGGCACGAAGCCGCGTAGTCGGGCCTTCGCAGGCCATGTCGTGCTGCACCTCTTGCCCAAACGGGCAACCGACCAGACCAAAGGGGCAGCGTTCGTAGATCATCCGGCCTTCCACCCGCAGATCCAGTCCAGGCGCGATCGCCAGCCGAGCGTATCTCGCAGCTCCCGAAAGCTCGTCTGCGGAGCGGGGAAGGATTCGATGCTAGCCGCTGCTCGCTGGCCGAGCGTCGCAGATGCGCCCATCCGCGAGTCTCCTGGAGCGGGGTTGGGTGTCAACGGACCTGCAGCCCGCTGCCACCACGCACATGGGAGATAGATCTAGCGACTCTCAGCTCGCAGGCACATCAGGCACCGCACGCCGCGTGGCAACACGCTCTTCCCACGGGAGCAGCCCCAGCACTGCGCCGTGGGAGCAAACACCCATCATTGCAGCCAGCAGCTGAGCGCTAACCGCGGCGCTTGCTGGCAGGCGGAGGGCCAGCCCACCCAGGCTACTGTTTCGAGCCCCACCATTCCGTCTTCCCCGGAAGTCAGGGACCTAAGCGACGCCCGTCAGCCACGGCCCAGGATCCAGGCGAATAGGCGAGCATTCCGCAAGCCTCCCGCTACTCGCTAGCAGCACCCAGTCCCGGAACCTCCTCTTCCCTGCTTCCCTCCCCCTGCAGCTGGGCTCCAATTCCACCCCCCTCGCCGTCGCTGAGTGGCACACGACCGCTCGCTATCGTCAGTCGTGCTCTACTTCTTCAGCAATGACCTTTTTTCGTGTCTTCGTCTCCAACACAACCACCACTGCCGCTCGCGTGAAGACCACCGGACCGACCTCCGCTGATCGGCTGTGGGTCTCGCAAGCACTGGCCACGACGAACGAAGACCCTTCGCCTTCAAAAGCAAAAAAACACCCAACAAACCTGTCGGCGTGCCCGCCAGGCAAGCAACACTGACCCCAAAAACTCCGTCGGCTCCACAAGCCCAGCTCGCCTCGTCGCGCGCCGGGTGGTGGGCCGGCCGGTCGGCCCTCTTCACGCATCATGCACCCACAAAGCAGAGAGTCTTGGGCAAAAAAGCAAAACCAACACCCATGGAACAGCGGAACCGGTGGTGTGCCGCCCTTTCCCCCTCCTCCTCCTCCTCTTCTGCTTCGTCTTCTTTGGTCACATCCTTCCCGCGTCCGGCATTAGCGGCCTTCTAGCGGGCTTCCATCCCCTCATTCTCGGCCACGAGTAAGCTTCTAGCCACCCACTCTTTGCTCGAACCACTACTCCACCCAGTACCCACGCGAGAATTCGCTTTCCAGAAAGTGAGGGAAAAAAAAAAGAAAACAAGCAAAGACTGGGACGGCCACGAAGCGAGGCGCCGCCGCCGCCGCCGCCGCCCAAACCTCCTCCCCCTTCCAATTACACGCGCTCATTTCGGGCCGCTGCCGTTTGGGGTTGACACACGCATGGAAGCCTTTCCCACGCCTTCCACGCGATGATGATGGTGCTGACGCTTTGCACGAACGGGCGCGCGCGCGCGCTTTTTGGTTCGCCTTTTGCTTCTTTTTGCGCAGCCTCCCACCCATCCAGAGCACGCGACGGCAAGCGAAGCGGGCAGCTGCCGTGAACGAACGATGTTGGTACACACCGCGCGTGCATGACGGGAAAAGTCCCTCCCGCACCCCCCACACCCCCCCCACCCCC
>LAEG01001110.1:0-13505 GCA_001455585.1 Diplodia scrobiculata
CCTCCATCTTGCCGGTTCCGGGGTTGCCGACGCAGTCGGTTTCCTTCCCTCCTCCCCCTCTCTCCTCTCTCCCTCCCCCTCACCACCACCACTACCATCACTCCCCAACTCACTCACACACTCACCCACACACTCACGACCTCATCACATCAAGAACATAGCTCCAAGGTCTGATTTTTTTTTTATATCATTTGTTACACCATTTCTTTCTACTACTCAATCATCTATCATGATCCCCATCTGCAGCATACCAACGGCTCGATTACCCACGTCGAGCCTGCCTGCCGCCGCCGCGGGAGCAGCAGCAGCAACGTCATTATCAGACCACCACCACCACCACGCAGCGAGCGAGCGAGGTCTCCGAATCATCATCATTATCGTCATCATCGCCGCAACAACCCTCGTACCACGACGACAACAAAACCCATGCGTCGGGAGACCGTTTTTTCTCTTCCCTTCTCCGCCCCATCCGGATCAAACGCCATGCTAAAGAGCCCCGCCAATGAAAAGAAAATATAACATATGCCCAGAAGGGAAGTCCAAAGGAGAATGACTCGCATGTCGGAGAAGCGACCATGGACAACGGCAACAGCGCAGACGATGCGATACGAATCATGGTCATACCATCCCCACCCAAACGCCGAAAATCATCACATGTGTGCGGGAAGCGTGTTTGTACAATGTGCACGCCGGTGCATCGAGGCACGCATGCATAACGGAGCCAGGGCGATCACCAGGTTTCCTGGATTCAAAGTCAGCGTCTTGCAGTCGGCGGTTGCGGACACAGCGAGCACTTACAGCAATGTACTGGCCACCCTCCTTCTTCTTCTCCCAGAACTCCTCGGCCTCGTCGCGGTTGAGGTTGCCCTTCTCCATGGTCACATCGATGAGAGCTTGGTGGACACCCTCGCCCATGCCCTTGCTGCTTCCACAGACAAAGATACGTCCGTCAAGCGCATTGATCACGAACCAGACAACGTCGGCTTGCGCGCGAACCTCGTCCTGGACGTACCGATTCGAACCCGCCCGACGGCTCTGCACAACCTTCTTGATCTCCCTCTCGTGCGCACCGAGCTCTCCCGAGTAGATCTCGTCGAGCATGCTGTCGCGAACACCCTGCACAAGCCAGATCTTGTTGGCGCAGTTTGCGTTCTTGAGTCGGTTGAGGATAAAGCCCCGGAAGGGGGCCATGCCCACACCAGCTCCGACAAGCATCATCGGTCCGTCACCACCGAACTGGCGGGAGAGAGGGTTGGACATGAGACCACGGAACATGGGAACACTAAGGTCAAGGACATGTGCAGGATCACGAATGCCCGACTGCTCGGCTTCGATGTACTGCTGCGCGAGACGCTCCAGGAATCCAGAGCCGACACCGGTACGTGTCTTGCCCTCTCGCCAGTCAGGGTCCTCGTGGATAGTGACGGCCATTTCAATCAGACGGCGACCTCCAGGAATACCAGGACGGGTAGAAGAGATATGAGGGTCGTTGGAAAGAGAATAGAACCGTGGCATGAGCTGAGGAAGAACGGATAGCAGGGCATTGAACGGCGGCCGAGACGACGGGAAGGCATGGAGGAGCTGCGGGACGGTGACGTGGGAGCCAGTGCGGAGGCTATTCAATTCATGTCAATACTCGAACCATCAGGACGACACACGATGTTACTTACTCGCAGAACGCGGCTTGGCCCTGTGCCGACGTGAGGTAAAGAAGAATCTGTCGTTCGTTGAGGGCATCCGCATGCTCGGCCATGAGGCGCAGCAGTTGCTTGGTGGGAGGGGTGCTTTGCAGGTCTGCACACCAGGTAAGGAGCTCACGACGCGTGGTGACAAGCTCTCTCTCTTCCTCATCTCCCCAAATGGTGGGCCATCTCATCCGCTGAGTCTTGAGTGTGACAGGCTTATCCCGCACGAACTTGGGCACGCCCAATTGGTCGAAGACGTCATCAACCATGTCCGGAGGGTTGGGAGGGCAGATGCCGATAGCGCCTCCGACCTTGAAGTCAACACCTCCCTCATTGGGATAGTCAGTCACGTCAATGTCGAAGTGGAAGGTGCGCTTCTGGGCTCCAGGCTTGGTGAGCTCGCGTGCATGGTGGACGGGTGCGGAGAAGACATTGTACGGCGGGTGGGGCTGGACGAAAGAAGGCGGCTTCTTGAGGACCTCGGCGGTATGCTTGTGCTCGGTCCGGGGGGCTGCGTCGAAGGCCACAGTCTCCTTGGGCAGTTCGAACGTCTGCTCGAGCTTGGTGTCGAGGCTGAGCGGTCCCAGCTTGAGTTCGAGACTGCGGAAGGCCTCGTTGTCGGGAAGGACGACAGGGGTGAAGTCGGGCCCGGTGGTGTCTGGTGGCAGCGTCTTCACAAAGCAGCAGCCTCCACCACAGCAGTATTTCTCAATGAGCTTGGTGCCGGTCTCGCCTTCGCCGAGGAGCTTGCGCATGCCTTCGGCGTCCTCCGAGATAAGGGTGGTCGAGGCCCGGCGCGCCTTGTCCTGCTTGGGGGTGATCTCGACGGAGGGTGCGGGTAGGTTCTCCAGCTTGTCCACAAGCTCGTCGGCCTGCTGGTCGTTCATCGGCTCGGTGTTGGGCGTCGAGGGCGCCTCTGAGTCACTCGAGTCGGACCAGGAGAGGCTCTCGTGGGAGGAGCGGAAGGAGCTGTTCGAGGGAACAGTCCGTGGCGCATTGAACTTGGTGGTCGACGCAGGCTCATGGGGTATGGGGTCGTTGGGGTGGGAGGTCTCGGTGGTGGGCACGGCGTGTTGCCGCGGTCTCGAGGTAACGTCCATGGCGACGGCGGGAGTGGCGAGCAGGAAGCGACGCTGAGAGTGGGAGGGCTCAGCTAGGAGGGCATGCAATGGTCAGCGTGGACACGGGAGGCGGCGAATATATGGGAGGTGCGGGAGGGCACGGGCTCGCATGGCGACAGAGCGGGATGGCGGCATGGATGGCGGCATGATGGCGGGCTTGTGGAGGGGCATGGAGGCTCACCAGCTGTTATCTGATCGAATTTCGCAGACGGAAGGCGGGCTCGGCGGGCTCTGCAGGCGCAACTGCCAAATAACAAGCGCCGCGCCGTGAGACGCGGGACGAGGGACGACACGGTGGAGAGTGGAAGCTGCTGCGAGGAAGGGATAGAAGAGAATTCGTCGGGGGCATCTAGCGCATTTGAGTCGACGTGGGCGTGTTGAGGACACGGCTCGTGGCTCTGGAGCAGAACACAAGCGATCTTCTTTTGCTTTGCCGGACCGAAGTCCTCGAAACAGAAAGATCTGCGGCTGGACCAGCGCCGCTTTTGCCCCCAGCCCAGGAGACTTTTGCCTCGGGCTGGACTGCCCGCGAACACCCGCTAACAGACTGCCCTCCCGACTCCCATTCCCCCCCGCGATCCATCGCCCTCGCGTTCCGTCTTCCGCCAACGGAGTGTGCACCCGGCACTTGTTGCTCGCCATCTTGCGGCCATCGGCGCCCGCAATTCCGTCGCCTTGCAACGCCCACACTCGCTGCACTCGCTACGCTGTCGCGTCCGCGTACTCTCCATGGCTGCGCCGCGCTGGCATGACGCAGGTACGGGTTGGCACGGTCTTTAGGCCCAAGGCGCGACGACGCGTTGCGATGTTTCGCGATACGGCCGGGGTGGATTGCGCCGCGCGCCAGATGCTTGCAGCGCTTACGCAGGCCATACCACACTTCGCATTGGCCTGCTCAAACACCCCGCGCTCTGCCCTGGAGCAGTGGGCCACGCGTTCGGCGTGCGTCTCCTTATTGTAGTGCTCTGCTATAGCCGCTGCTGGGCGTTTTGCGACGGCTCAGTGCGAGGGCGATGATGCTCATGACTCCGGAGCAGGGCGTGGGTGGCCAGATCGGGCTCCCTGGCGTGATCGGCTTTCCGGCATGGTCATCGAAACCGTCAGCCCTACCGCCGTTCGAGTCCTTCTGGAAAAGCCAATCTCTCCCCCTGCTGCTTTCCCTTTCCGGCCATTCATCTGATAACAATTTCCGGTCTTCGGACTCCACCACGACTCGCCCTCTCCCAACCATTGAGCTTGGGATGGTGGCCCGCCGAGCCTATGGCTGATGCTCCGCCACGTTGGTGGAATGCTTGCTGGCCGCACTACTGTTGGCACGGGCTGGTCCAGAAAATTCCTTGCTGCTCGCCTCCTGACAGTCCCAACGCACAGGCTCTGGGTAAGGATGTGAGCTGTACCGGCCCTCCGACGCGGCTAGATCCTTCGATAACAGGTTGGTGAGTGCACCGGTGGCATAGTGGCATCTGATAATTCATCAAACCGTCACCGCCTTGGACTTCGTGTCCGCACAATCTCCTTGTACCCCGGACGAGCGGGCTACGTGCAGGCTCTCCGGAACTCCAGCCGCCTCAGTTCGCGCTCCATTCCTCCTTGTCCAATCCCCTGTGACCAAGGCCAGCTCAATGTGTGCCGCCCAGACTCGTGTGGTGCCGATATTTCCCATATCGTCGTGGATCACGCAATAGCTCAGTCCACCACGATGCCGCTGCTGTCAGAAGCTGAGCCCACCGCCGGGCACATGAAGAAGCGGTGGGCGTCCCAACAGCAGGCCCCGAGCTTGTGAAAGCTGACATGAGGCCTTTAGCTTAGCCAATGGATTGATGCGTTGCACGACGTCGCCAGAAGCATGCTTGCCAGCACAGGGGTGGAGTTCGCAGCAGTCGGGCGTCCGCGTCGGCATGCCGGTTCCGGGCAGCGCTCAGCACACCAGGCCCCGATGTCGCGCTCCGCTTCCGTTTCAGGCAACGGGGTCCGCCGGTGTCGGTGGCGCCCAGCACTCTGCAACACCCTGTCATCACGACGTCGGCCAGCAGCGGACCCTCGCCGCTTTTACCACGGTCATATGTCAGCATACGTCAGACATCACCAACCGCCTGCTCGTCGACAAGAGTGCGTCACGGCGCGGCAGGCGCTCTCTCGCGACATTAGTGATCGCACCGCGAAGCCCGAGATCTCTACTCAGCATGGGTCAGCAAATGGGCTGCTTCGGAATTGTCTCGCGAGCCCGACGCTGCCCCCGGCACGCAATTCCGCGTGTTGCCTACCCCATACTCTGCAATGCGGGGGATGTGCCCCATCGTGAGACTTGGTAGCAACGCTTGATCTCTTCCCGCCCGCCTCAGCCGGTCGCTCGAGCCGCGCGATAGAGGGTCGGGCAGGCATGTGCCGTTTGCCAGAGCCGCCACTCTTCCGGGAGAAGAGTCGGAAAAACACTTACGCTGCAGTGCCATGCCACTTTCCGAAGGCGCCGCCGCAGGACACGTGCGCCCACGCCAGCGACCGGTAGAGCCCGCGCGTGGCCGAGGCCACAGACCTCAACTACTCTCCCCCCGCTGGAGACGATGTTAATACCTGTCTCTGACGCCGAACGCGCAGCCTTTGTGCTCCCAGGTCTCGCTTAACGTGATTAGATAGTGACATGACGCTTTTCCTGGAGTGGGAAAGCGGGGACTCCAATGTTCCAGGTCGCGGCGCCAGCCTCGCCCCGCCGCCAGCCAACGCTTTCGCAACGTCGTCGACCCCACAGCCATCTGTCTGTATTTTGTATTTCCTGCGTCGCACGCCTCCGTCCCCGCTCGCCGTGTTGCCATAGTCGAACGTATCAAGAATAGTCAGCTGCAGCCGGCCGTCCGCCCTCGGGTGATGGCCTCCGCCAACAAGGACGACCCCATACTGCGTCTCAAGAACAATCTCGTCAAGTGCGATAGATGAATCACCAGCTCCCAATTGCCCGACGTTGCTGATCCAAGCAAAAGCTTCTGGAAAAACAGCGAGTTCTCCGACTTGCTGATTCGCTGCAACAATGGCGACGAGCACCGCGCCCACCGTGTGATCCTGTGCAGCCAATCCGAGTTCTTTCGGCGCGCTTGCAACCCCAAGACCGGCTTCAAGGTACATCCTGCCACCACCACCACCACCACCAAGCACGAGCACGAGAGGCGGCGGCGGCGGCGCGGGCGGCGGCCGGGCAGCAGAGGCGCCAGCAGCACCAGCACCAGCACCAGCCACCACCATCATGACCATGATCAGAACAGCTCACCAACCCATCTCCCATCCCCGCAGGAAGCCCTCTCCGGCGTCATCGAGCTGCACCACGACGACCCCGCCACGGTGCGCGCCATGCTCGAGTTCTGCTACACCTTCACGTACACGTGCCCGCCGCCGCCGCCGCCATCCCCCGCCGCCCCGCACGAGCAGCAGCAGCAGCAACATCAGCAGCAGCACCACTCGCTCGTGGAGGAGCGCATGATCTTCCACGTCCACATGTACGCCGTCGGCGAGATCTACGACATCCCCGCGCTCAAGCGGCTCGCGACGGCCAACTTCGAGCGCGACGTCGACCACCGCTTCCCGCGCTTCCCCGCCGCCGTGCGCGCCGTCTACGAGACGACGCCCGCCTCGGACCGCGGCCTGCGCGACGTCGCCCTGCGCGTCTGCGCCGCCCACGCCCGCGACCTGCTCGGCACCCCGGCCTTCGACGACATGATGGACGAGCTCGGCGTCTTCGGCCGCGAGCTCGCGCGCCAGCTCGCCGTCCGCACCGGTGGCAACGGTGCCGCCGCCGCCGCCGCCGCCAACGGCGTCGGGCATGCTCGTGCTCCTTCTTCTGCTGCCGCTGCCGCTGCCAAGCCCGTCGTCGTCGATTGCCGCCGCTACCGCTGCTCCGTCTGCCGCCGCGCCGTCGCTTGGAACATCCCCAAGCCCTGCCCGACGGAGCTGCTGCAGTGCATGTACTGCGGCGCCGGCTTCGCGCCCGCCACGTGGAAGAAGCGCATCATCAAGCCCGACGACCCGCCCGAGCCCGAGGATCTGGCCGAGAGGCCGTCGAGTGTGGCGTTGGAGGACGGGGCCGGATGGTGATTGGGGTTCAAAGGGTTGGACGTCGGTTTTGATGATTGGTAGATGCGGTGTAATCGTTTCTGTTTCTTATGTTGGTTTTCCAAGTGCGTTTGGTTGGGATGACAGCAGCGCGCTTGACTAATGAATGGTTCACGGCACGATTATACGCCTCTTCTTCTTCTTCTGCCTTTGGCCGTTTAAATTGTTGCAATCAGGCAGGTTTTTTGTCGTTGAATTTTGAGCATCTACCAGATCAACTTACGGTAAGGGAAAGCATCCAGTCTCTCCGATATGTCCGAAAGACGGCGATGGAGGTTTGACCATCGCACATCGCCAGGCCTCATTTAACCATGCAGTTTTGGTCTTTCGTGCTATTCACGTTACCAACTACCAAGACCTCTGGCCGAGCCACGTATCGTGCTCAGTCCCGCCGGCACTGCTTCTTGATACCTGCCAACCTTAGGCGCTTGCAGCGTGGGCATTCGATCCAGAAGGCCAACTCTGATCCTCCATCGCAGTTGCACTCAACGGAGTGGCTCTCTCCAAGGATGGCGTCCAGTTGATCTTTGAGGTCCGACACGCGCTTCTCCAACCGCTCCACCTTCAACTCCGTTGGTTTCTTCGCCGTGGCCAACTCGTGCATAATCTTCTGAGTGAATTCGGTCGAGTTGTCCACCATTTTCTGGAACGTCGGTCCAGACGTAAGCGCCGACACATTGTTCCTCGCGAACCTGACGAGATCCTTGTGTAGAGTACAGTTCTCGGTCGGAACGCCGGAGTGGACGATCCCAACAAGCTGCGGGAACACGTCCAGTATGCTGTCGGTGTCGTCGATCCTCAGCGCGGCTTTGATGCAGCTCGCTGCTTTCTCCCTTCAGCTCGGGGAGCAGATGGTATACCGACATGACGTAGACTTCGGCGTGGGCAACGACTGCGTCGGCGAACTCTTTCGGCATCATATCGGCCATGCGTCGACGGTACTGCTTGAGCTCGGGCTCCTCAAGCTCATATTCCTCATCGTCGTCATCAGGTTCCTCGTCGTTCGCCGCATGGGGCTCGTCGGTCTGTCCCGACAAGGAGTAGTCTCCGGTGTAGAGGTACCCGACCACTTTTCTCACCGCTCGCGGAGGATCGTTCTTCATGTCGATGATCCCGGTCGGGCTCTCTTATAAGTGATTATAAGTGAGAAAAGAGCCTCTTTCGCGCTGGAGAGAGCAGCTACTATACCTGAAAGCCACCCGGCTCAAGGGCATTCTTGAAGAAGTCGCAGCTGCGGAGCATGATTCGGTGACATGTGAGCTCGCTTCCATCACGAAGGATGAGCGTACCATCGCAGAAGACGCCACTCTCCATGGCCCCGCGAGGGTCACAGTCAGCTGAGCTCACTTGTCGTAGGTGAGAGGTGGGGCTGTGGGAAGCCTTACTCCAGAACGCTCCTTTTCCTTTTCAACGACATGGTGTCGACGTTGTCTTTCACCTCGGTGCGCATCATGCGAAGGTGTGGGCGGTGCTGTGTCTGTGTGGTACGATGATGAAGTGTTGAGGAAGCTGGGAAGGAGAGCCGGGCCTGATGGTGGGTTTCTATAGTGGTGCACGTGTGTCATGTGAATGGAAGCGAAGAGGCGAAGTGAGGTCAAGCTTCATGTCTCACCCAAAGATTCGATCTGCTATGAGCAACACTCTCCGCTAATGTTCAACTACGCATCTCTAGGAATGGTAGTAATCTTATCGAGAAAGGATCTTGACTGGGTTTGACGATGGTACAACGATCCCCTCAACCATCAACAAAGGACGCGTCTCCCCTCAAGGGACCCACCCATGGATTCTTTCATGAGCGAGGACTCTGACGGAGCTGCTACGAGCGGCAAGGGCTCCGACTACGCGAGCGGGAATGGTGGCGGCGACGCTCTGGGCCACGAGGGCTCCGACTTCTTGAACGGGGCAGATGACGGCGGTGCTGTCCTGAGATGCGAGGGCTCCGGCTACGGCCACGGGAGCGGGGATACTGACGGCGACGCTCTGAGCGACGTGGGCTCCGACTGCGTGAGCGGGAACTCTGAGGACTGTACTGCTCCTCGTGACGAGGGCGCTCCGAGCGAAGAGGGCTCCGACTTCTTGAACATGAATCCCGACGGCGGTACTCCGAGCGACGAGGGTCTTGTGGACGGCGAGGACTCCGACTGCGTGAGCGGGAACGCTGAGGACTGTGCTGCTCTGAGCGACCAGGGCTCCGACCTCTTGGATAGGCATGCTGACGGCGCCGGTGTTCTCGAGGAGGAGGGCTCCGACTTCTTGAGTATGAATGCCGACGGCGGTGCTCTGAGTGACGAGCGACTTCTCCACGGCGAGGGCTTCGACTGCGTGGCCGGGAATGAACTCTGTGTTGCCCCATGTAAAGGGGGATCCGATTTCCTGGTCTGTAGGAGTCTACACAACCAGCATTCAGCGCTATAGCTCAAGTGAAGTCAGGATGCATCAGCCTTACCAACATCTCTGGGCTCTGTTTTGCGCGCGCGTGAACGCCTTTCGCGCTTCATTCGGCGTGTTTCTGGCACAGCGTCAGTACGTGAAGCCATACCTCGCTCGCGGTGCTTAGCGCTCACCCCGGCTCTTGTCGTCGGTCCATCCGGGGCGACGCGGGTTGTTGGATGGCGGCGGCCCTCCCAAGAAGTCTCGGTCACTGTTGGGCGGCATTGCATATCTGGACACGGTGCTGAGTGTTGGTGGCTAAGTTCAATGCTGGAAACATGCGGCTGGGGAAAGACGGCTGCAATGCGAGAGGGCAGCCGCGCTTTAAGGCAAGCGCACCTGGCCTATAGGTACGCCAGCTTCAGACATGAAAGGAACATTTCCACGTCACAGAACCAACCACCAGTGTCTCGCAAATTCTTGACTGCAGGTAGCCGAGTCCAAAATCCGGACGAAGATGCGGTCTTTGAAAACGCACAAACACGTCTGAATCTTGGATTTAACTACCCGTGGATATAATATACTATCTGTGGAAGAACCAATTTCCTTTTTCACCCGCTGCGGCACTGCAAGCAGAAACATCCAGTCTGTTCTGAACATTTTATTGATGAGTCATGTTGTACAATAGATCCTTAAGAGCCCCATCTAACCCCCAAAACCAGAAAAGACGCCTTAACCCGCACCATCTTGACCGTCAGGCACCAAGACCCATCCGCATCCCGGAGACCCTTTCAGCGACATGGTGATTGTCTTGCGTACACACGGCGGTGAATGTACTGCCGACAATTGTGTTTTTCTTGGACAGGGTGGGCGGTGGACCGGTGGTGTCAAGTTGATGAAGATGGAGGGAGCGAAATCTAGAGCGGCGTCGCTTTGTGGCGACGCCTGGCATGTGATTGGACCACGGTGCCAAGAACGAAGGGAGTTGTAGTGAATGTAGAGTGAAGCCCACTGCGGCAAAGCGAAGTGATTTCGTGGTCACTGCAGGTTACGGCAGATTTTAGCTCTCTGGGCTCCGTAGAAGGGCCTTGCATCCGATCCAGAGGCCAGCTGGCGCATGTGTTCACTGGAATGGAGTGTGAGTCGCTGTCAGTGTTCCGGAAGCCCCGTTGTGAAGCGTGACGGCGCGGCTGCCATTTGAGCGTAGGCATCACCGAGCTGGGCCTGACGCGGCATGCGCGCGGCGAGTGGAAAAGAAAAGACATGGTCAATCATCGTTATGGTATGGCTTTCCTCGCACACTTTACAGCGACAGGAGAGCAGAACATTGAGGAACATGAGGCCCATATTGGATGGGAGCGTGACAGACATGAGCGGGATGCAGCGTCCAAAGTGCAGGCAGAATGGAGGACGTTAGTGGGATGATGTCATCCTTATCGATACATGCTAAGCATTGCTAGTCTGTGCACAGCATGCCACGTGCCCAGGCGTTTTGGAATCGGGGCGCGCCATGGTTTCAGGCTCGCGCGACCCAAGACTCCTTATCCTCACGTCTTTCTTTTCTGCCTCTTCCGGAAGCTTCCCTGCCTGCATCCGACCATGCCGGGCCCCCTAGGCTACGACCTCAAGCCGCGAACCGGCAGCTACACGCTCGGGCTGCCCCGAGCTGACCAGGGCCTGTCTGATGCGCTGAAAAGGTGAGCCGAGTTTGCCAACACCGTGCACGCGTCCGTCATTGATCGTCCCCGACAGCCACTGGGACAACCGATTTTCCGGCAGCAAGTACACCGATCTCGTCGTCAAATGCAGAGGCCGCGAATACAATGTCCACCGCATCGTCGTGTGCTCGCAATGCGACTTCTTCGACAACGCCTGCAAGCCCGACTCTCCGTTTGTGGTGCGACTACACCTGCCTTTTGCCGCGCCAGGTCGAGCTGAACACGCACACAGGAAGCACGCACCGGAGTCGTCGACCTCAGCGAGGATCCCCCTGAGCTGGTAGAGGTGTTGCTTGCCTACTTCTACATCCAGGACATCCCGCTGCACGAGAATGTGCGGCTGAAGGACGGCCGCAAGACGCGTTTCTTCGCCTCCGTCTACGCCATCGCCGAGAAGTACCGCGTCTCGGGGCTCAAGCTGCGCGCCTGGGCGGCTTTCAACGACTACCTGAACGCGGGCGAGTGGCAGTCGCCGCACTTCGTCAAGACCATCGCGTACGTGTGGGAGTCGACGCCCGAGAAGGACATGGGGCTGCGCCACGCCGTGCTGAGCGCCGTGGTGCCGCAGCTGCACTGGTTCAACCAGAAGTATGCGCCGCACTTTGTGCCCGACATGGACGCGCTCGAGACCTTCTGGGACGACTTGACCGCGTACCAGCAGGCCTTCCCCGACCTCGACCGCCTGTTCTGCCCGTCGTGCCTCTCGCAGGTCGCGCTGGAGGTGCGCGAGGTGGGCATGAACAAGTGCCCCGCCTGCGGTCTGGAAGACTCGGCGGTGCAGTGGAGGGGAGTGTCGATTTGGGACATTCCCGGAGAGATGGGGACCAGCTGGCGGAAGAGGGTGCAGGCGCAAGAGACGGCGGCGGCGGTGTTGTCAGCAGAAGGCGCGAAGGGAGGGCAGGGCGAGCAGGGCACGCAGGTGGATGGCTTCGAGGGGAGCGGATAATGGCCATGCCGCCAAGCCAGAGCCAGCAGTCCGCTGGCTCCTGGCGTGAGGTTCTCTCGGCAACGACTTCGCTCACCGGTGAAGAAGCGCTCGTGCGGCCTGTGCACACTGTCCACGTCCATGGCGCCATGCCGCATCGGGGAATTTGTGGGATGAGCTCACCGCGAGGACTACATAAGACCAGGCACGGCTGCAAACCTTTGTGCCGCTCGCTGTCATATTCCCTCCTCTCCGCATCCGTGCCACCCGCAGCAACATGGACGCCTCGTTCGCGCGCTTCAAGGCCTTTGCGTCGCAGCAGTCGTCGCGGCCGCCGTCGCCGCCCATGACGGCCCGCAGCTCAGGGGAATTCAGCATCCCCACCCGGCCCAGCAGCACCAAGATCTCGACGCCCGGCTTCTACCGCTTCCCGCCGCTCGGCTACAACGTCAAACCGCAACCCGACGGGGCCTACACGGAGCCCGAGTCGGACAGAATCAACAGCGACTTTAAACGCGGCTTGGAGAAGTGGGGCTCCTCTCTTCCCTTTACTAGCGCCGGCCCATGAGTCGCGCGCCAACCTACAGTCGAAAAGTGATTGCCGTTGAAGGAATTCGTGGCTGACGGAGCGTGCCATTCTTTTCCGCCACAGGCTCTACGACGGCCGGTTCGAGAACCACAACTGGAGCGACCTGATCATCCGCTGCCGCGAATACACCTTTTACGCCCACCGCGTCATCATTGGCCCGCAGTCCGACTTCTTCGCAAACCAGCTGCATGCGGACTCGCCGATTGGGGTATGCTTGCTCCCTCCCTATTTCATCGTTCCCGCTTTCCGTCGTCGAGAGAAGGAAAGAGAAAAAAAAAAGTTGCGGATGGTTAACGACCTGCCAGGGCACCGGCGTCATCGAGCTCGACGACGACGAGCCGAGCCTCGTCGACGGGCTGCTCGGCTACTTTTACACGTCGCGGGTGCAGACGGAGCGCGTGCTCGACGGGGCCGAGATCTGCGCCGACGCGGGCCGGTCCATGGCGTACGCGGTCGGGCTGTACAGCATCGCGGAGAAGTACCAGGTGTCGGAGCTGAAGGAGCAGGCGTGGCGCGCGTTCATGGACGACGCGGTGCGCGGGCAGGGCTGGCGGCACCCGGACTTCCCGTCCGTCGTCGCGCGCGTCTTCGAGACGACGCCCGAGAGCGACAAGCGGCTGCGCTGCGTGGCGCTCGCCATCGTCAAGACGCGGCTCAAGTACTTCACCCGCAACCCGGCCTTCGTCGAGGAAATGGACGGCATCGACGGCTTCTGGGCCGCCTTCGCCCAGTACTCGGCCACGTGGCCGTGGATGGAGCTGTACCGCTGCCGCACGTGCGGCGAGGTCATGATGAACCTGCCGTGGGAGGAGGACACGAGCGCCCCGGCGTGCTGGGGCTGCCACGCCGTCGACGACCACCGGACCTGGCGCGCCAACATGGTCAAGTACGATCCGAACGAAGAAGAAGAGAAGGAGGAGGCGGAGCGCGCGGCGAAGAGGCAGAGGACGGATTGATGATGATGATGGCGTTTTTCCTTGGTTTTTTTTTTGTTTTTCC
>LAEG01001113.1:0-10103 GCA_001455585.1 Diplodia scrobiculata
CCGCCGCCGCCGCCGCGGCTTTCGATGCGTCGGTCTGTACCGAAGGTTGTGCGACAGGGAGCGCCATCACCGCGGAGGCTGGAAGAGGCGGGTCCGTTTGTGGACTCGGCGGCGGAACAGGTGCCGTTGGACGCTGGCCAGCCGCCTGTCGAGGGTGTGGAGGAGAGGCCGCCGCAGACGGCGGAGGAGGTCTTCCAGGCGGTTGTGCATCAGTATCTCGAGGCGCTGTATTTGACGAAGACGTCGCTGGCTTTCTTCGTCAAAGGACCGATGTCCAGGGCTAGAGCTGCGTTTATGTCGAAGGAAAATACCGGCCTAAAGATGGGAGATTTGGCGGCTTTCATGCGGTCGATATTGCTTCAGCCGGGGCCTATGGATAAGAAGCACAGGGAGAAGTTGCCGGAGATTGTCAAATCCATGCCCTTGCCGGGCCTTTCTGATGATGAGGACGCAGTTGCGGCGAAGGTGGACAAGAAGAAAAAGAACAAGAGCAAGAAGCTGAAGCCCAACAAGGACGGGCTTTACCCTGGAGAGGACGAACATGTCAAGAAATGGTGGTTGCAGGATCGCCCCGGCTCCTCCCCTCACGGCCATAGTGAGTCGCCGGCAGATGTCCTAAAGCGGCGGTTAGGCGATCTTCGTGTCAGAGAGTCAATGGCTCAGACTATCCTTGTTCTGGAAATCATAGCCCTTGAGGCGTCGCCTTCTTTTCAAGCAACAGAGCAGGAAGAGACGCAGCAAAATGAAACGCCAGCAGAACCACAGGCAGCACCTGTCAAGAAACGCAAGTCCAAGAAGCCGCAAGACCTCAATGTGCTTCTTGATCTCCTTCTCGATAGATTGTGCATCTGGCAGTCTGTTGAACAGGATGAGACGCTTGTCAAAGTCCCCAAATCTGGCAGCGGGAAGAACGACACCCTCACGCCCAGCTCGGGCAAGTCGAAAACGTCAGACAAACTCAAGAATTTCTGTGTAGAAGTCATTCTGCCCTTGTAAGTCTCGCAGCTACTCTTGTCATCTTGGGCACTCTACTGACATGTTCCAGCTACATGAGTCGTTTGCCAGAGAGGGCTGCTGCAATCAACAAAAGACTCGGCGGACCTAGTGCATCCCCTGCAAAGACGTCTGGATCGGCATCAAGCACCCACCGTAGCAAGCCCGGAGACGCCGCCGTTCGTACAGACCCGCGAGCCGCGCAGAAGAAAAGACGTCCTCTTGCCCGCGTGGCTACAGAAAACGCAGCACACCAGCCGCCCCGGCATCCCTCTCTCACGCGGTCTTCGACCGACCCGCTCCTCCTGCCTCCGAACCTGAAGCGCGAAGGCAGCGACGCGCCATCCCTATCCTCCATCCCGCTCCAGCAAAAGGAGACGTCGCAGACCTCGTCCAGCCGCAATTCGCTCTCGCAGTTCGAGCGCTTCTCGCGCCGCACCATCGACCTAGACGCCATGTCCAAGAGCAACGAGGCGAAGCTCAAGAAGAAGGCGCACGTCGAGCGCGAGCTGGAGAAGGCCATCGGCACCCTCCGCAAGCCCAACCGCGGCGCCGCGCTCAAGGATGTCGCCGACACGGCCGACTCCCGTCGCCAAGCGCAGGCGTTGTCGTCTTCGTCGTCACGCGGCAATGGCGGCGGCGGCGGCGTCGTCAGCAAGGCTCGCAAAGCAGGAGGTGGCAACAACACGGTTCTCGTCGGCGCGACGCCCAAGCGCGGCAGGAAGACGAAGGACATCGTGCTGCAGGCGGCGACGCCGAACCATAACCGGTTCGTCACCACCAACACCGCGGCCGCGGCCAGCGATCATCCGGACGGAGACGACAATGATGCGGACGTCGCGCCGCCGTCCGACCCCGTCATACCCTCGTCGGCGGTGCGGCCGGGTCCCGTCGATTTCCTCGCTCCCGGCGGCTTCGGCTTGTACGTACCCGCTTCCGCCGTCAAGAACAACAACAACAACAACAACAACAACAACAACAACAACAACACTTCGTCGTTGTTATCGGCGCCCTCCTCCTTCTCCACCGCTGCTGCTGCTGCTGCCGCTCCCGCGCGAGGCGGAGGCGGAGGCGCCGTCGAGGAGACGCCGTCGCGTGGCCCGGCGGGGAAGACGGTGCATTGGTTCTTCCCGCCGGGCGGCGGCTCGGGCGACAATGGAGGGGCTGCTGCTGTCGGGGCGACGCCGGAGGGCAGGGCGAGTGGTGTGTCGAGGTTTGGGGAGAAGCTGAAGGCCTCTTCGGCGGCGGGTGCGGGTGCGAATGGCGGTGGGAGTGGGTTCCTAAAGGTGCTGCCGCCGCCGCCGCCGTCACCGTTCAAGCTACCGGGCGAACCGGTGTCGAGGATGAGTGTTGCTTTGGGGATGGGGGAGGAGGAAGGGAGTGAGGAGAGCGAGGACGAGTTGACGGGCGTGGCGGCGTTGATGAGGACGCCGACGAAGCCGAGACGCGGCGGTCAGGTGTTGCAGACGCCGGTGAAGAGAGCTGGAGCTGGGACTGGGGCTGTGGTTGGGGAGACGCCGGTGAAGGTGAAGGATGCGACGGCGGACGTGGAGGTGGGGGTGCGGGAGAAAAGGGGCAAGGAGAAGGAGGTGGAGGTTGAGGCTGAGGAAGGCGGCTTGGGGCGGATCGAGGAGGAAGACGGCGCGGAGGATATTTATAACGCTTTGGGATGGGATGACGATATTGATGAGCTGGCGTAGAGGATGGCGGTTCCTGAGACTCGGTTGTTACTGCGTTCGTCTCTCGGATAGGGTATTGCATAGCATGGGGCGGAGTGAGTGGTGTGCTTTTTACGGAGATATGACCGGCATGTGACTGGCAATGGATTTTTCGTGCAAACGAAGACTGTTCGACGTGCTACGTGACTGAGACGGTGGGGCTTCTACACGAAAAAGATGCCCGACATGCGATTGTGAGCGGAATATGACGATAGTATGCTAGCCGCCCGCTGCGGCACGGGTGAAGTAGGCCAGAGCGGTGGATTTGAAAAATGAGAAATGGGCGCCTGGGCGGAGAGACTGCGGGACCGACGAGTACCAGAAAGGATTCCATCCGGCATTTATAATAAAAGCTAGCCCCGGGTTTCGAACGCGGGGGGTCATGGGTTGGGTTGCCGAAAAGTGAGGGTAGGAAGTGTCGCCAGTGATCCACATACGCCACGGACACTTAACCCAACATCAGCCTCGCGCAATTACTCCGTCCAGATACACCCAATCCGATAGTATCTTTGGAAAAATCCGCACGCAGACGTTCGAAGTTGCAAATGATCTGCTGCCGTTTTGGTTAGGTGCATGGACCCTGAAGATCATTGGTTGAGGCTCGTCCGATATCACCACGCTCACTTCGAAGACTAGAGTCATCCGAATTATGCCAAGGTCGCTGTTCCTGCGCGTGCCGCCTTCCGCATGAGCAGTCGTACCGAGAACAGAAGGCGCTCCTCACCTGGCAAACGTCGCCGCTCAAGTACGTCACTTGCGCCTTTTCTTCTCCTTCAACCAAGCATCATCTTTTGGACCGACAGACGAAGTATCGTTTGATGCTCACAGCTCACTCTCATATTATCTCGTTTGGATATCACGCACATACAGCCGGCCATCATCTGGACTTACGATGAGATGAAGTTTAGGCATGGCGAGGCTTGGGATGCTAAAGCGTTCAGCTCTGTCGTGGTCCAGCCCTTTATCCGAGACCAGGATCTGGAGCGCCTTCGCGAATTCGACAGCATGACCGCGGAACAACGCAGCCAGTTGAGGCCGACGGCTTCAGGTCCCAATACAGCATCCTCATCGCAAGCTGGACCATCTACTGCTGTCCGTCCTCAGGCCGGTACCGTTGAGCACAACGACAGTTCCTCCGACCACTCACCGTCAAACTTGAGAGCGAGTTCCGGGAATGTTGAAGACACCAAGGGAGTTGACGTCCAGGAGAGTTCTAAACAGACTTCTTTGAATGATGAAAATACCAAGGGAGTCGAGGATGGAAGTAAACGTGGCCAATCAGGGACGGGGCCGTTGGCAATAGTGGCTCTAGCGTGCGTAAACCGGGCTAGATGCTGACGGCATGCTTGATGCCTGGTCTGCACCAGTGATGCCGCCGCATTCATCGGATGCTGATGATGATGAGCAGCCACAAGTCAGCTGTACGCTTTTTGGGTGGCGGTGAGAAGTCGCTGAGTGGCTGCGATGCTGCGTATTTAGCGAAAGAGGTTCTGAATCAGCAAACGGGCCCTGCGGTGATCCCGGCTGACGGGTGCGCGGCAACGACGGCAGAAGACAGGGTTGCTGTTTCGAGCATGATTTGCGCGAGACGGAGGCCAGGACTAAAAGCTAGCGGCCGCGGGGCGGGGGGCTCCCACACAAGCTGATTCGGCGTCGCAACCATAGCCCTGGAGGGCAATCTTGCGCCTAACCGCATCCGTGACATATATCGCGCGTTGCTTTGCTGCCGCCTGGGCCTGAGGACTGCGGGCCAAACCTCTACTTACTCCTGCTGATGTCCAAGCGCAGAGACCGATTCCTCCGTCCGCCGTGAACGCGCCTTCCGCCGCTGCTTCGCTCCGCCAAACTCGTCCTGCCCCGCGCCCCGCTCCAAGCTGCTGCCCTGTCGCGTAAGACGGCTTCGCCATGCCCGCCCCCGACCAAGGCGACGAAGGATTCGACTTCAACGACCTCTCGCAACAAGCCACTCGCCGCGACAGCAATGGCGCCGCCGCCCCCGACGGCCTGCCGCCCAAGGCGAAGCGCATCGCCTGTATACTGTGTCGCAAGAGGAAGCTGAAATGCGACGGCCAGCGCCCGAGCTGCGGCACCTGCAAGAGACTGGCCCATGACTGCGCCTACGACGAGGTGCGCAAGAAGAGCGGGCCCAAGAGAGGCTACGTCAAGGCCCTGGAGGCTAGACTGCGTATGTCCGCTGCGCGACCCCAGGCAGACCAGCCGCTGAACAAAGCCCGCCGACAGAACAAGTCGAGACGCTCCTCAAGTCCCAGGAAGGCTCCGAGGCGCATCAGCAGCAAAATCAAAATTCAAAAGTTTTCCCCTCTGACCCCCAGCCCTCTGATTTCCAAGGCCAGAACATCGTGATGGACAACATGGCCCAGGTCATGGACAATGTCTTCCAGTCGGCCAGTGGCATCCCCCCCGGAGACGTGCCCTCCGCCGTGCCAACTGCCTCCGCCGACAACAGCTCGAGCTCTGATCCCTTCTCTTGGGAGATGATTGGCTTGGGCTTGGACGAACCCCTGCCGAACCAGGACATTGTCAACGAGCTGTCAGTCCTCCATGCTCCATTCCGTGCGCCCATGTGACTCCCCAGTGCTTACCGTGCATTTCGTGTAGGACGCAGATTTACTTCGACAAATTCAATATGGTGGCGCCCATGATACACCGTCCCCGCTTTCTCGCCGCCATGAACCTCGCTCCGCACATGCGACCTCCGATCTGTTTGAGATACATCATGTGGACGCTTGCCTCTTCGACCTCGGACAAGTACTCATCCCTGCAGGAGCATTTCTACCACCGCGCCAGGAAATACATCCAAATGGACGAGATGAAGGGCCACGGAGAGTCGATGCTTACTCTCTCTCACTGCCAAACCTGGGCTCTCATTTGCAGCTATGAGTTCAAATCCATGCACTTCCCGAGAGCGTGGATTAGCGCAGGCCGAGCTGTGCGAATGGCTCAGATGATGAACTTGCATAAGATGGACGGCTCCGGACTGGATGTCAAGCAATGCTTGGCTCCGCCCAAAGACTGGACCGAGAGAGAAGAGAGAAGGAGGACGTTCTGGATGTGCTTCAACGTTGATCGCTATGCGAGCATCGGCACAGGCTGGCCAATGGCTATCGACGAGCAAGATGTAAGGAGCTTGAATGCGCAGTCCGAATCGATGCACTAACCACTAACAGATCATGACAAATCTGCCCACTACCGATGAGGCGTTCGAGAAGAGCAGACCCGAAAGTTCCATATCGATGGAGCAGGCCTTGGCGGTGGGTGGTGCCTCGAGATTGACGCCTTTCGCGGGTTGCTGTGTCATGGCAGCCATGTTTGGTCGCAACCTGCTCCATCTACACCGACCGACAAGCAACGAACGGGAGGGTGACCTCGATGGCGAATTCTGGGAAAGACATCGCAGACTGGACAATATGCTCTTGAACTTGGCTTTGGCGCTGCCCGAAGAGATGCGACTTCCTGCAGGCATCAGCAACCCCAACGTGGTCTTTATGACCATGAAGATACACACCTCGGTTATTTGTTTGCATCAAGCGGCAATCTTCAAGGCCGGCAAAAACAGGATGCCTGCTCACATTGCCCAGGAGAGCAAGATCAGATGCGTCACAGCTGCGTCCGAAATTGCGAGCGTAATGAGGTTAATTGCTCACATAGACATTTCAACGGTAGGTCGTCCGAAGCTGGACTTGGACAATGGCATGCTGATATCGTCATTAGATGAACCCCTTCATTTCGTTTTGCGTCTATGTTGCAGCGCGGGTCTTTGTGCAGTATCTGAAAAACCGCCCCGGTGACGGGCAAATGAACAATCACCTCCAGTTCCTTCTTCAAGCCATGCAAGCACTCAAGAAGAGGAATCCATTGACCGAGTCTTTCCTCGCTCAGCTCGACCTGGACCTCGTGGGCTCTGGGATCATGTCTCCGTTTGGGGGCTCACGGAGTCTTAATACCAGTTGCACAGAGCCCAAAGCTCCCGTAAGCCACACGTATGCCCATACTTCGGGACTACCGCTGACAAAGGACTTCAGGCAACGATTCCGGTAAATACCGACAGCGTTAGCTGCGCCCCTATTTTCGACCTGAGGGAATCGCAGTCGGATGCCGCACCGATGAACGCCTTCCAGGGGGGTAACGATGGCACGGGTTCGAGGAGCCATGCCTCCAACTCGGCGGGTACAGATCCTCCGCCATTAAAAAGTCACCTCTCCAACTCGGTGGGGACAGAGCCTACGCCTGGCCCGCCATTCCATCTGGCGCAACGGGTCAACTTGGACGCGGAATTGATGCCTTTCACGTACTCACCGAAAGACCGGTCCATTTTCGAGCTTCCAAGCAGACAGAGAACGCCCGGCGCAGTCACGCCTAGAGAGGTGCAAGCGCAGCACTCGAGAAGTTTTGGACGGGGGGAAAGGGATGCATCTGACATGGACCTATCGCCCGACGCCGGCGGCGAGAATCCTTCTCCATCTGGATCGGGCAATTCGCAACACGTTGCATCATCCCGCTCTTCATATTCGGCGACATCTGATCGGCAGACCAAGTCCCATGGACAAAGCTACGGGGGCGTCATGGGTGAAAATGTGTCGAATGCGCCCAACGACAACTTCAGCTTCACCACGGCAGGCGACGAGTTTGACCAACTCTTCTACACGGCGACGTCGGGGGCGGGCGAGTGGGACATGAGTGGCGGCACGGGCATGACGGGGTTGACGCCTCTGCCCGAGAGCGCATGGACACAGATGCTTGACAGCGGTGGCTGGGAGGGCTTTGGCCCGGGCCACAGCACGGATGCGTTCGGTAACAGGTTAAATGAACAACGAACCAGGCAGAGATGATCGTGGCAGTGCCATTGGTTCTGCTGCGGGGGCTCCATTGCATTGCTCGGAGGAGCCACATCTCATTTTGTGTACCAAGATATGATTCACCGGGAAGGATGGCGCACAAACGGGCAACTGTACTATAGCATGACTTTCGACGATCTCCACTGGGCATGTAGAGGGAAACATGGAGTTGCTGGACACGGATATCGAGTGTCAGTCCACGATCCAGCGCTGCAGATGCGTGCAACCGGCGCGGGCAATTGAAGCGGCAGGAGGCGGCAGTGCGGCGGCGGCGGTCAGCCCTATGTTGCCAGGCCAGCGATCTCCTTTTCATTGCTGCTGCCTTGCCAGGCGCGAGGAACAGGAAGAGGAAACCGTGGCAGGACGGCGGTGGCTGTGGCTAGCACGCAACAGGCGGCCAGGCATTTAAAAGCGAGCAATTGCGGTGCAGCAAGCCGGCCAGCAGCAGCACTTCCCCATTGCGATCTCCGGCGTTGCAGCAGTCACGCGCGTCAGCATCCAGACAACTCGAGCCCGCCTGTGGAGAGGATTTCGCCGCCCCACCTGAATTGGGAAAGGCGCGGCCCGTGCGAGCGCCCAGCGACAGGAAACACCGTGGACATTTCAACGACGTCTATCGCTGCGATACGCCCCATACACCCAGACTCCCCTCCGCAACTCACCACCCGACAGCCCCAGAGCCCAAGCATCCAGGTAAGTCCCCAGCCGCCGCCCGCCGCTGCTCTCCTCTGCGCCCCGCCCTCAGAGTGTCGCGCCCTCTGCTTCCTCCCTTAGCATGCTCTCGCGACCCGCCGCCGCCCAGCGTCCAGCCCGATCGCTCGACGCCGCGGCCGCTCGTCATCGCCCGCATCCCCCATCACGAGCTCACGAGACTGCCATCGCCTCGCGAGCCGCCTGCTGACCCGAATGCCCTGCCACAGGTCCCGGCTCGCATACACCGCTTGTTTCTGCAGCCCCCTTAGACTTGCACCCTCCAACACATCGTCGCAACCATGGGTCTCACATTCTCGAAGCTGTTCGACAAGCTATGGGGCAAGAAGGAGATGCGTATCCTGATGGTCGGTCTCGACGCCGCAGGAAAGACCACGATTCTGTACAAGCTCAAGCTCGGTGAAATCGTCACCACCATCCCCACCATCGGTGAGTTCCGCCGGCGCCCACGCGCCCACGCGCCCGCCGCCCGCCCTGTTGCTGACGCATTGGCTGCTCTCTAGGCTTCAACGTCGAGACCGTCGAGTACAAGAACATCCAATTCACCGTGTGGGATGTCGGTGGACAGGACAAGATCCGCCCCCTGTGGAGGCATTACTTCCAGAACACGCAGGGTATCATCTTCGTCGTCGACAGCAACGACCGTGACCGTGTGGTGGAGGCCCGCGAGGAGCTGCAGCGCATGCTCAACGAGGACGAGCTGAGGGATGCTCTGCTCCTCGTCTTCGCCAACAAGCAGGATCTGCCTGTACGTTGGCCCGCCTGTGCTGTCCGCTGAAGATCCGCTGACACTGCTCTCCAGAACGCCATGAACGCCGCTGAAATCACCGACAAGCTTGGCCTCCACAGCCTCAGGCAACGCGCTTGGGTAAGTTCGGCCAGACAAAGAGCACGCGACAAAGACTGACGACGGGTGCAGTACATCCAATCCACCTGCGCCACCTCGGGTGACGGTCTCTACGAGGGTCTGGAGTGGCTGAGCAACTCGCTCCGCAAGGCGGGCCACAACTAAGCGGACGAGCGATTCCCCCCCCCCAATGAACGATGTAACCTCCGCAACCCTTTCCCTTACCTCGCCTACCCACTCTCGAGCGTACACCCGGTGGAGCGATATCTTGGAGTTTGTTGTCTAGCACGTGCAAATCGGTTGGAGTGCCTCGGTTTCTTCATGACGAATCAGGAATCCAGTCATTCTGGCCAATTCGCTTTCTCCAGATGTTCTGCTTTCTGCTTATCTTGATTTTCTGCGTGGGCAAGAGGACGACAAAGAGAACGAAGTTTTTCAGGAAATTGACAGCCAAAAAATGGGGCGGCGGGGAGGAGCCAGTGCTTCTTCCTTTCGCTATGCCATTAACGACCGATCCAAATCATCTTGTCACCTTTCTTCTGCGGGCTGGTTACACGTTTCTTTCGGTCCCTTGTCAACCTCAACACACCGAACCGACTTAACTCCCTTTAGAACTTTTTTTGTTCGCCCCCCTTCTCGCAACATCACCTCTTTAGTTTCAACTTCTTTATTAGTCTACGGCTGTTTCATGATTCTTCTGTCTTCTGTTTTAGCTTCTTCTATGGAAAGTCCTGAAATGTGCACTAAAGTCATGAAATGGGTCTAGTTTTTAAAACTACGGTGTTTTCCTCTCTTCTTCATGACGATGGGCTTTTTCGCTGCTACTTTTTGTTCACAACAAACACACACACGAGCTACGTACTGCAAGTGGGCATACTGATTTTTTCGAACTTCTTTCTCTCCCGATCGATGGTGTCGTGTTATGCAAAAATGTGATGACGTATGTACGTGGGTTGGGAGGGTGTGAGGAAGTGAGGG
>LAEG01001115.1:0-21516 GCA_001455585.1 Diplodia scrobiculata
GTGTGTTTCAGGAGCAGGGAGGAGCGGCGGGGGGTTTCTTAGAACTGTTTGAGGGTGCGTTGTTTGGCTCTTTTCCCGTGTCGTGGTTGCTGGCGGGGGTCACGTGTCGTGTGGATGATGTAATGACTGTTCAACACTTACTCCCGTCCGCACTTGGATGTTTCCCATTATTTCCCGAGCGAATCACGTCCATGGTGGGGCTCCCCACCTCCTCCAGACACATTGAACAAGCATTATTGGTGGGATTACCGGGGTGATGTTGTGGGGTAGTCGGAACATAAAGCGGGCACAACCCCCACGCCGTCATCCCCCGCAGTTGTTGCACCTGAGGCCCCCACGCTCGCTGCCGTGACGGGTATGCTGTTGCTGAGGCCCTCTTCCTCACCTCTCACCTCTCACAGTTGTCTACTTCCCCATCATTGAATCCATTACACTAGGCTCCGAGCAATGGCGAAGATAAAGGCCGTCGAGTACTTCCGTGTCAAGCCACGATGGCTCATGGTCAAGATCGTCGACGAGACTGGGGAGTATGGATGGGGAGAAGCAACGCTGGAAGGACATGATCTTGCAGTTGAGGGAGCTTTGGATGAAATGATCGTCAGGCTCATTGGCATGGAAGCCAGGTGAGATTTTGCAACACTCTCATAGCCGGCATCTCAATTGACCGATACTGCTCGCAGCAACATCGAAACCATCTGGCAGAGGTTCTGGCGACATGGCTTCTATCGCGGAGGCCCAGTGTTCATGTCTGCTCTCTCCGGAATCGACATTGCACTGTGGGATCTGAAAGGTAAGCCGGAAGACCTTGGACGCGAGACAGCTTCTGATGCATCGCGCAGGCCGTACGCTCAAAGTCCCAGTATGGCAGCTACTCGGTGGAAAAGTGCGCGACAAGGTCCAAGTCTACGCCTGGATCGGCGGCGACCGCCCCGCCGACGTCGAGGTTGCAGCGTACGTGCAACCGTCCCCGGAAACCCCACACATCACCACTGACAGCTCGCAGCAAAGCGAGAATCGCCCAAGGCCTCAAATGCATCAAGATGAACGCAACCGAGGACGTCAACTGGCTCGACAGCCCGTCCGGCCTCGACGCCACGGTCCAGCGGCTCGCGGCGGTCAAAGCCCTCGGGCTCGACGCCGGGCTCGACTTCCACGGCCGCCTCCACAAGCCCATGGCGAAGCAGCTCGCCAAAGCGCTCGAGCCGCACCGGCCGCTCTTCATCGAGGAGCCGCTGCTCTGCGAGCACCCCGAGGCCCTCAGGCAGCTCGCCGGCCTGACGACGGTCCCGATCGCGTTCGGCGAGCGCCTGTACACCCGCTGGGACGTCAAGCCGTTCCTCGAGCACGTCGACGTGCTGCAGCCCGACATCGCGCACGCGGGCGGCATCTCCGAGACGAAGCGCATCGCCCAGATGGCCGAGGCGTACGATGTCGCCATCGCCCCGCATTGCCCGCTCGGCCCCGTCGCGTTTGCCGCCAGCTTGCAGGTTGCGCTGAGCACGCCCAACTTTGCCATTCTGGAGATGAGCTTGGGCATGCATTACAATGTCGAGGCGGGCGATGTTGATTTGCTGACGTATTTGAGGGATCCCGCTGTGTTTGATATCGACGAGGGCTTCGTCAAGGCGCCGACGGGGATCGGATTGGGGATTGAGATTGATGAGGAGATGGTGAGGAGCGTTGCGAAGGAGACGGCGCCGTGGCAGTGCAAGGAGTTTTTTGGTGTGGATGGAGGGATCAGGGAGTGGTGATGCGGGTTGGGGAGATTATCAATGGCATCAATGGAGTACAAGACCTTCTCCAAATAATGCAACCATGTCATTGAACATCAGTTCGGCCTGTGCTGCTCGAGATGCCCCTCGACGATGCTTGGATTGTTCCACTGAGTGGTCACCCGGCGCCGACTACGGCCACCCATTGCATCCAGAACCGTTGAACCTCCGAACCCCGCACTTACCCGACGCTCGCGCCTCTACCTGCCCATCCAGCCTCCATCCACAGTCAGGACTTCTCCCGATACATAGAGACTAGCCTTGCTGGCCAGGAAGACGGTCGCGCCCTTGAAGTCATCCGGAAGGCCCCATCTCCCCGCCGGGATCCTCGCGAGGATGCTCGCCGCGCGCTCCTTGTCGTTTATCAGGGCCTCATTCATGTCTGTAGCGACATAGCCAGGAGCAATGGCGTTGACATTGACCCCTTTGGACGCCCACTCGTTGGACAAAGCTTTTGTCAACTGCGCTACTCCGCCTTTTGCAGCTGCGTAGGCTGGTACGGTGAGGCCGCCCTGGAAAGACACCAGTGATGCTACGTTGATGATGCTGCCGCGGTGGCCTCGCGCGCCGGGCTGTCGAGTCAACATGTGGCGTCCGAAGTCTCTGCAGAGCTTGAAGACTGTGGAGAGGTTGACTTGCAGCACCTGGACGTTCCAAATCAGCACAGCGTCATTCTGTGAGAGAGGAACGGTTCACCTCGTCCCAGTCGCTCGTGGGGAAAGACGTGGCTCGGATGCCGCCTCTGAATGCCGGCGCACGTCACGAGAATGTCAACGTCGTGCTTGTCGGAAAGCACGCGTTCTGCAATGCCGGCCACGTCTTCGTTCGATGACAAGTCCGCCGTCACAGTGGTGGCTTTCCTGCCCAGCTCCGCTATCTTGGACTTGGTTGCTGTGTTCTTGTCGTCTCGCTATGCGTTTGTGGAGGTGTCAGCAAGAAGTGGCGAAACCCATCGGGGGAAGACGCACTTGTATGAGGACAATATCCGCTCCAGCCTCTGCCAGAGCCACTGCCATGGCTGCCCCGATGCCTCGAGTCCCCCCCGTGACGGCGGCCGTGCGGCCCTCGAGCGAGAACAGACTCTCGACATACGAATTCCCCATGGTGGCGTTGTTGCAACGGCGCAGCAGCGGCGGTGTCTCAGACGATATCCAATGCTTCACGGACTGCCCCGCAGAGCCGTTCACAATACGACCTCGGCAATGCTTCAAGTAAGCAGGAGTCTCTCGCCCTGACATACCGCACAGCTTCACTCTCGACTACTCCAGATCTCGGCAAGTACAACCCCCACGCCCCGCACTCCCTTCGGGTTCGGGACTCATGCGTGGGCACTGCGCATAGGTTTTCGGCTTTTGTGAGGGTACTGCGCAGAACGATACGTCATATTGCAGCACTTTACTCTATCATTACCATATCCTCAAACGTAGGGAATCGATCGTGGTGGCTGAGCATGGAGAGCATCATCCGCACCCTCAATCACAGCAGTTTCCGCTCCGACACCCGAGCGTGGGGGTCTCTGCTTTTCCGACGCGCTTTTGCGATGAATGCTCCGATCCCGCACGTTGAATGCTTGGGTGGGTCTGGAGTGTCAGCAATCAACCAGGGTTCAAATGCGGGGCAGTCGGTCAACCCCTCACAAGGTGGTCATATCAGGAACACGGGAACGGGCTGGAGCGTGGGGGCTTGTCGCCGGCTCATCCCCTACGCCTTCTTGGATTTTTCTGCCGATATCCCGTCTCTACTTCGGCTGGGTGCGCAACCTCAAGTCAACACCAAGCAGCAGCGTGTGCAGGGTGTCGATGATGGGCGTCTTGATGCCCAGCTGCCTCGCCTTGCGCACGGGGTAGCCCAGAATGACGTCCACCTCCATGGGCCTCCCGCTGCGGCAGTCGGTCTGCATGCTGCTCCCGATGCCGGGCATGGCCCGGATGCGGTCCATCAGGCGGTCGACGAGGGCGTAGTCCAGGGCGACGCCGCACGCGCGGGCGACGTCGATCATCTCGCGCATCAGCTCGCGCGTCAGGGGCGTCGCGCGCGCCGACGAGCCCAGCCACGCCCGCGTGTCCAGCATCGTCAGCGTCGTCAGCGTGTTCCACGCCGCGTTCCACACCACCTTCTCCCACCGCGCCGCCTGCATGTCCGGCACCACCGAGAACTTGGTGCCCCCCGCCGAGAGCAGTCCCGCGTACCGCTCCAGCTGAGCTTGGGCCGGGCCGCCTGCCGGTGCCGGCCCGTCGGTGTAGAGCCCGAGCTGCGTGTCCTCGGACGTTGTGTGCTTGACGTGGCCCGGCTCGGGCTGGATCGCGCCGACCCATACCTGGGTTTCGTCAGTGTCTGGCGTCGTGCGGACGGAAGCGAGGGTGGCGTGCCGCGCAGGTTATGATGGTGCACTGCGGAAAGACGGTTCGGAACGGGACTTCGTTGCCAACCCCGTTTTGTGCGATGACGATTGCCGTTTTGCTCTGGTCAACGACCGAGGCCAGTGCTTTCGCTGTCTCGTCTTGGTCGGTCGCTTTGTTCGCACAGACAATGTAGTCAAACGTTCTCTGGAGGCCTGCCGGAGACTTTACCACTTGTAAAAGTATGAGCAACTTGTTCGTTTGCGTCGGGGCTTACTTACCTTCAAACGGGTGGACGACGTGGGTGCCATGGTTTTCGCTTTCGATGGTCAAGCCCTTCTCTTTCACTGCGGCGTAGTTCGATCTTGCCACAACGGTCAGACGCACCTTGGGCGCTCGACTCAGGATGAAAGCGTAGAAAGAACCAATGCTGCGTACAAAACATCAGTCTACATGGTGAAACGAACGGAGGGCTACTCACGCCCCGAGGCCGTAGAGAAGAACGTCAATGTGGTCGTCCATTGCCAATGCGAAGATCGATCGTCCCACCAAACTGCAGACGGCTGTGGACTATTTATGTATTATCGCCTTGGCCCCACCCATGGCTCCGGGTTCCGGCTTTCCCAAGCCCAACGATAGTGGACCCTGCCGACCGGCGGGGCTGTCCACTACCCCGCACTTCCCGAGGCAAATTGATATCACTGAATGACATACTCATCGATCTACTCCAGCGATACGACCATCAAGTTCAACCGACGGAGGAATCACAACGCTCTCCACACATCCATTGAGCTAAACTGACTTCACTCCCCGAATGAACAGTCCTTCTCCCTTCACAACGCCACAATCAACCACTCGGCCTCATCCCTCCTCAACCCCGGCTCGGCCACTTCATTCAAGACCGCATGCACCGCCCTCTTCTGCCAAATCCCCACCCGCCCATTCCGCCACAGCGCCCGGAACACTTCGTGCGTCGGCCGCGCCCCTCCATGGGGTCCTACCAGCAGCCTCACCATGTCCAGCAACGCGCCACCACCCGGCGCTTCCCTGCCATCCCTTCTGCTGCCATCACCGCCGCCACCGCCACCACCGCCCCTCCCCTCGCAAGCTGCCAACAAAGCCCGGTTCGCAAGCCCCGAGTCCTCTCCCTCGGCCCCGAACTCCAGAAGCGTGTCGATGAGCGGTAGGACAAGCGGTGCAGATGCTTTCATCGAAACAGCAGTGACCAGCGGGGGCTCGGCGTTCTTGCTGGACGGAGTCGCTGTTGGGTCCGATGTCTGCACCTGCGGACGTGAGCAGCTCGATGAGCTGAACGTTTCCGTGCTTGCAGGCTTCGTGCAAGGGACGCAGGCCTTCTGCGTCGGGGGCGTTGGCGTACGCGCCGGCGGAGAGGAGGCTCGAGATGACGTCCCTGTTGTCGCTGCGGCGACAGGCGAGGTAAGGGGGGTAGAGGAGGTAGAAGTCTCCGGCTTCTATAGTCCGTTCTGCTTTGGCGTATAGATGCGTGACTCGGCGTGTTTGATTTCAAGAATAGTCTGATGTTGCAGGCTCCCCCAATCTTTGATTCAATTTGTTCACTCATGAACCAAACTCATCATGTCCGACTCAGACACCCTCAAGCAGCAGCAGAATGACTCCGACTCCACTGTTGAAGTACTCCCAGAAGGCCTCCCTGTAGCCCAGTTACAGACGGTGAACTTCCAGAAGCTTCAGCAGGGAGACGAACTGGAGGCGGACACTCTCTTCTCCGCATGCCGCAGGGATGGGTTCTTCTAGCTGGACCTGAAAGATGCAGACATCGAAATCTTAGGCATTACCAACGGGATATACACCTTAGCCAAGGAGCTCTACGATCTCGACGATGAGGTCAAGATTCAGTACGACACGGTCAAAATCTCAGACATGAAACTCAACGGGTAAGGCTCAACTTGCACACTGAAGCGCCATGGCAGAATCTGGCGCCGTTGGCGGCCAGGTACAAGCGCGTGGGTAGGAACTACGGCGGCATCGGGGCAAGAAGGACGGCTTCGAGACGTACGCGGTAAGTGCCTCAACACCCCACATCCACTTCGTCCAAAAACGGACACTGAACCAGCAATAAAACCCCAGATGCCCCACGACGGCATCATGGGCATGGGCGAGCTGTCCTCATTCGCGCGCCCCGCCGTCATCGACACGCACATGGACAAGCTGCGCGCCTTCACCCAGGCCGTCGGCGTCGCCCACACAACCGTGTTGACCAGCCTCTCGGCCTCGCTGGGGATGAGATTAACAGAGTTACTATTTAATATACTAACCGAAGAGTAGAAAGAGGAGAACTTGATAGACCGTGATAACCGCCCTTTGGGAAAAAGAATCACATAGAAAAGTTTGATGACGTGTACCCGTCTGCGTCTTGTGGTGCATTTTTTTTCGAACATATGATCGCCATCATAAGCTGAAAGTGCATCCAACTGTATACCACTGGCAGCTGGATATTGCTGTAGTGAAACTCGTGGAAGACCATATGTCACCACATTCTTCTGACGTTGCTCTGTTGATCTGATAGGCCAATGCCTGGGAAATTTATTCCCCTTGGATGGAATTTCTCATGCCTGATACGGTCATACTGCCGGGTAAAAGCCTTTCCGCACACAGAACAGGCAAACGGACGTTCATGTGTGTGAGTTCGAAGATGCGATCTTAGATTGAAGGATTTTGTGAATCGCCGTGGGCAAAGAGAACATTGAAAGAAATGCGGTTCTTTTTTACCCTGAGATTTAGAGACAGTTCCGATGGAGTCGTCGGGAAAGTCGGCATCGTCGCCTTCGGCCCGGATCCCATGGGAGTTTAACAGGTGTTTCTCCAGCTCCTTGTGTGTTGTGCAGCCAATAACTGACTGCGGGCATCCTTCCTCTGAACATGTAAAAGCCCTGTCGTGCTTGCAAACGTGCTGCTTGCGTTGAGCCTCTTTTGGAAACCCGCGGTGGAAAGACTGGCAGCTCAACCTGTTACATTTAAACCGATTCGGACCGTGAAACCGCTCGGCTAATGCTGATTTTTCCTCCGAGCCGGGGGGCCAGCGTGCAATCCCTTCCAAGACAGTCCGCATCCGCCAGATGGATTTCAAGACCAAGAGCTCGTCATCATCTACGGGTTTTTTGCCGGTTGGCCGTAGTCGAGCTTTTTGGGCTGCTATTGCTGAACAAGCTTTTTCGTAGAAGCCATGTCCCTCTAGAGGCATCAACTTCTGCCTGAGATTGCTTGGTAGGATGGGTGGCTTTGATATCTGGGTGCATTGCTGATCCAGAAACATCTCGAGGGATACCATCAGCTCTTGTAGGCGTTCAGCGTTGGATTTATTCAGCTCTAGGAGACAGTTCTCCAAATGAACCGCCCAAAAGGCGGCGGCATAGTCCGAGAATGCGTAGAATCCGGAGCAAATCCCACTTTCAACATCTTCGGCTGTGCAGTTCGGGTCGAACTTGGAGCAGGAAAGATAACCTAAGCAAAGATTTGCGAGCTCACAATCCACCATCACTGGATTGACGGAGCCATTTTGGATCAGGTATCTGTTTGTCCGCGTCAGCTAGGCAGTTGTAAGGAGGCAAGTTATTTTATTACTCTTTGATTGTGGAATGCACGAAGGCCACCGACTGGTCGGAGCCAATCTCGACCAAAGAAGCGCATATGTCTTTGCAATCATCTTGAAATGTTGAGCTGTGGTCGACTGTCTCGTTTCCAAGATCGAGCGCCATTGCTCCTTGAATCTCATACCACTTCAGAGGACGTTTGGCACATGCGAGCCATCCCATAAGCGTACCCGTACTCTTTTGTCGTGACTGGGTCTCTGCTGCTCTCGTTTGTATTCTGTCTAGAATTCTTCCATAGCTTTTTAGTATCTGTCAGCACAGGCTTCTCAGAAAATGGGGCCAGTGGAATGTACGCTTGATGTAGACCATGTGGCATTTTATCCAACTCTTTCTCAAGATTTGTCCGGCTCTCTTGCTCGTAGAGATTCCAGGTGACCAGCCTCGCGAAGAGAAACATTCCTTGATATCCTTTTAGTAGTAAAAAATGCTTGTAATGTGTGGAGCTCATACCTTGAGATCTCGCAGTCACAACATTTGAGATATTGTGTTCCATCCTGTTGAGGCAGCCGAACTTTGCTTCAATCTTCTGATGCCAGTGCTCGCAAAACGTTGCGATATCCTGCCTATTGCTCTCTGCTGTAACGGTGATTTCAGACAGTCCCCGAAGATCTTTCCGGACGTAACCATCATCTTGGCTGACGAACAGACATCGGATAGTGCCGAGGTCTTCTTTCGGAACTGAAGAGACTGTCGACTGGAAGTAGGACGAAATCATTCGGCGGTCCTCCCGAGAATACTCGTCAAGGCCATCAATGATGACGTACGTGTTATTACAACACTTCAGAGCTATCTCCAGCAGTTCCTTTGCAAGACATTCCTTGGACAGTACTACGTCGGTGCTGTTTGTCGCAGTTTCATACAAGTGTGGGATTAGGGCGTCGTTTTGCTCCATCAGCTGAGATAAGATCCCTCGAGCTACGGATAGAAAGCCATTCTTCTGCTCGTCGCTTTGTTTGCAGTAGAAAAATGCAACCTTTGCGCCTGAGAGCTTTCGCGCCTCTTGAATGACCAGAGATGCAAGGACCGTTTTGCCTATACCGAGTCAATTAACGACACTGTAGATTGCGATCGCATAACATACCAGCCCCCGGCATTCCCTTCAACAAAAGCAATGGATCGGCGCATTGGTGAAGGTTGAACCACTGCTGAAACTGAACATTTTGTAGCAGCCAGTTGCCAGTGCCATCAAACCTTCTTCTTAACGAGTCTTGCTGCCTCAATTCCGAATCAATGGCACAAAGCCACTGACGTACCGTATTTCGCCGGTGCTTCTGCGCTTGGTGCAATTTGAGTCTGATTGATGCCCGTTTGCTCAGGAGCTCTTGAGCCTGAGCCTCCACCTGCCTTTCAAGGCCCTGTACCTCAGGTCCTCGCTGGTTGTTGGGTTCGCTGTTCAAGAACAAACCTTGAGAGGACACTTGTGGATTGAAGACGGTTACTTGCTTTTGGAGGAAGTCTTGATATCGCTTCAAAGCACTGATGATGTGCGCGATCTGAGTCCTCAGTGGTCGCCAAGTGGAGTGAAACAGCTGCTTCCACTCTGGTAGTCAAACATCAGCACAAGGCCAAAGACTCCATTTGGTAGAACTATTCGTATTTTAGTACACTGGATAGGATCGTACGCACCCCGCTGCTTGAAAAGGCTCAGTAAACCTCGATGTAGCTCCAGCACTTCTTCGAATACAGAAGCGAGCAATTTCTGGTGGACTGAGCTGCTTTGGATGATTTGCGCATATTGATCCAGCGGTGGAAAGCTTATTCCAATTTGCTGGTAGGCATTGAGCAATGCATTAAATGCATGTGAAAAGCTGGACGCGACCTGTACAATTAGTGATGTACGGTTTTCGTGGTTTTTCTTGGCACGCACTCGTAAAAGGAACTTCATTGACCCCTGCCGTAGTGTTACTAGGTTAATTACAGCCTCACTTGATGAACGCTACATACCCATACGTAGGCACCGCAATTAGATCGGTCCCCAGTCAGTTCGATCACATGCACGTAGCGCTGCATCGCGTCCAAAAACGGAAGTAGTCTCTTCATATGCATCAGCTTGTGCGATCTCTGCTGCTCCTTTTGCAGAAGTGCAAGGTGTTTCTGCAAGTCATGGAAGGAAGTTTGCTGGAGCTCGTTCAACTCCCTTCCACTCAGAGTAGAATGCGCATTGAACGATTCCACAGCCTCAAGAAGAAGTGCGCTGCATGGTGACAAATTGGCCATGGTGCCGGAAAGGGTGTGGCGAACGTGCGAGGTGCCCATGGAGGTTCACCAGTGTGGTGTATTCAGAAAGCAAAGACGGTTGCAAGCTCGAGGGGACTCCACTCCAAGTCGGGAGTTTCGGTAGCTTGCGCGAGCAGGCAACAGTGCCAAGGTGAGGCTGAGAAGCTGAGTGGGGCTGAGGCGAAAAAGCGTTCTCGGCGGCTGCGAGGATATGCTCGCGCCCGGACCGCAGCCAAAGGTTGCTGTCAGCCTAGGAGACAGCCCCGCAGTTCGACAAGCTGGCTGGCCTCCAGTTGGCTGAACACGTTACGTGAGCCCTGTTTGGTGTAACATCATCGGTCGGTGAAAGCCTATGGCTCAGAACTGTGAGGCTGCGCCCCCGCTGGCATCCTTCTCGTGTCTCACCTGCACGTCGGCCCCAAATTTTTCAGGCCTTAGCTGAGCCCCATCTCTGCAGTTGTCAGACAACTTTGTGTGCCATTTTTTCTAATGCCAAATGCTGCCTTCTCAGCCTTTCCATGAAACGTAGGGCCCCCAAGAGAGCATGATGAATTCGTTGATGTGCAGTCAAGCTGGAAAGAGGACGCGGAGCTCAGATGACCCCACGGAACTCCTTCACCCTGCTAAACGCGGGCATCCCCGACATGTCGGTTTCTCATCCGTATATCAGGGCGGCTTACTCCCGACCGACAACATAGGACTATCACCTATCAGTAGCCATATTGGGACAGATTTGCATCGCACGAATCCCTTCTCATTCTCTGATGGCACACCGGGAGACTTCTCTGTAGATACTGGCTCATGGATTCGCCCTACAGACCAAATGTTCTCTCTCAACACGAATTTTCCCCTTTTGCCAGAGTTCAACCCTTCGGTGGATGACATAGAACAGAATGGCATGTTCCCGGGCCTTGTCTCGACCCTCGATCATCAGGAAGCACCAGAGATTTGTTTTGGAATGGTAAATACACCTTTGAAGCCACCTTGAAGGACCACTGCTTAACTTCACAACAACAGATATGCAGAGTGCAAGTCCGACCATGCCCGCAGCCGCCATCTTCGTTCTCCTCTCTGACTTTACGGCTCTCATTTTCCGATTCTCAAGGAAAAGTCATGTCAAAATCGGGCGAAGAAATCGCAACTTTGAACACGAAAGCTTCCTGCGCTCTTGGGCACCTCCAAGAATTGCCGTCAGTGCGCTATGAAGCTTTCTTCTCTGGCAGCGACAATAAAGAGCTGGCAAGCGAAGTGCGCTCTCGGAATGAAGAAATTGACATCAACATCTACGCACACCGCTCCGTTTCTGAAGAAGTCGCTCTGAAGCTTTCCGAAGGAGGACTTTTCCTTCAGGACCCTTATGGGATTCCTGAAACAGTAACGTACCAAAATCCACAGTGGCTGGAATTACCCGATTTTCCTGATGAAGAGTGTCACGAAATTGTACCACGGCAGTCTAGTGAAGGGGATTGCGAGGCCCAGAAAGCAACAGAAAACATGCTCGACCTGGATTATGATGCCATCCTTGACGATCTTGCCCAGCATGGCTATCTCGAGCAAGCAACTGCAGACGGAAAAATCAAAACAAAATTGGAGAAGTACTTCTTACCTCGCGAATATATTATCAACGCTCGGGGCTAAACAGTTGTACAGACACCAGTCAAAAGGGCTTGACTTCATTACTAAAAGAGAAACCATGACCTCACCTTCTTCCCGAAGTCTCTGGGAGCCTCACGATACCGATTGTGGTGAAACAAAGTAAGTGGCGCACCAAACGTGAAGTAATCATCTAATCCGTCCACAGCTACCAACATGTCATCACCGGCGCAAAAAGCTCAATTGCCATGGATATTCCTGGGGGTATCCTTGCCGACGACATGGGCCTCGGAAAATCTTTGACTATGCTGTCAGCTATCTTGGGCTCTCTTACGCAAGCGTTTGAATACGCCAGCTCTAAAACAACGTGGGCAAGCACAAACTTACGAGGAGTTATCGCCGCAAAATCGACTTTGCTCGTTGTACCATCTGCATGTGAGGAAACACAAGCTCTTTTCTGTCGTAATGGAGATATTGACTGTCACACACAGTGCTGATGGACAATTGGAAGGACGAGATAGAGAAGTTGGAAACTTCCTACCCCCGTAGATTCGGAGAGATTGCTAATTCGTAGTCAGACACTTGCTCCCTCATAGTCTCCGTTGCTTCAAGTATCATGGCTACAGTCGAAAAATTGAACTCCCGGAGTTGCTCGCATACGATCTCGTGCTAACCACTTATGGCACAATTGCGGCTGAGTCCAAAAGGAATCAAAGCAAACTCCACAGAGTCAGCTGGTTCAGGATCGTCTTGGATGAAGGTAAATTATTTTCCCCAACGACTAAGTGAATGAGACTGCTAACAGGCTGAAAGCCCACATGATACGAAGTCCGTCCACGAAGCAATTCCAGGCGGTTACGGCTCTTCGTTCCCATATCCGGTGGTGCTTGACCGGTACTCCTATCCAAAACTCTCTAGATGACCTCGGATCACTTGTCAGCTTTCTGAAAATGCCCATCCTGGAGGAACCACCCCAATTTCGACGCCATCTCACCAACAAAGTCCAACCGACAAGAACCGATTCGAGACCAGACTTTGAAAATCTTCGTGCGCTGTTGGGATCAATTTGTCTGCGGCGTAACAAGACCGTACTCTCTCTTCCACAAACCACGGAACACATTCTCGAGCTTGACTTCACGTCTCGCGAAAGAGAAGGGTACAGCCGTCTTCTCCATACTTGCGAAGAAGCTGTCAAGGTAGCAATCAGCGGCCACAAGATGGAGAAGAAACATCATACGGTGCTTGAGGAGATTCTCCGACTCCGGCTGTTCTGCAACAACGGGGATCTGTTCAACACCTCGGACCCAGGATTCTCGGCAAACCCTGAGGAGTTGGTGAGCCTGCTTCAGCAAAGTGACGAAGCCGTTTGCTATTACTGTTCCTGCGAAGTTTTGTCATTCAGGGCATTTGGCGACATGAACTCTGGCTGCCTCACTCCATGTCGTCGGGTCGTGTGCGGCGATTGCGCCTCGAGGTACAAGGTGAAGGAACCTTCAACGAGGTGTCCAATCTGCAAGGGCCTACATGAGCCGTCAGTTGCAAGCCCGAAGAGCGAGGATCCTGTACGGTCAGATGCGGATTATCCCTCGAAGTTGAAAAAGCTCTGTGAAAATATATACGCCCACAAGCATGAAGCAAAACGGTTGGTGGTCCTCAGCCTTGCTTTTGCGAATTCGTATGCTTAACATTTTGCAGCATTGTGTTCTCTTTCTGGAAAAGATCCCTTGATCTAGTCGGCAAGCTGCTTGACAAGCAGGGCATACACTATCTCCGGGTCGACGGCTCTCTGCCATTCAGCGGAAGGAAGAACGTCCTTTCCGAGTTCCAAGCAAGCCAAGAAGGCACAGTGCTTCTAATGACCCTGGGCACAGGTGCAGTCGGGTACGATCATTTACCTTGCTATCGTAGTGCTATAGGATTAGTACTGAGTGATAACATAATAGGTTGAACAACCTTTCTGTTGCCAGCAGAGTTCATATCCTAGAGCCACAATGGAATCCGTCAGTTGAGCAGCAAGCTATTGGACGAGTGGTCAGACTGGGTCAAGTCAACCCAGTGCAGGTCATACGATATAAGATGAAAAAGACAGTTGAAACGGTAGGCTGGGATTCTGTCAACGCATATCAGTCCGATACACCACTAACATCAGCAGAATGTTTATAACCGTCAGCACAGGAAGATCCAGCTCTCCAAAGGCGGCTTCGCTCAAATGCTAAAAGTAAGTACTAATCCGCCAGTTCTGATTTAATCCATTCTCATTATTAATAGGAGATACTATGCGAACGAAACTAAGACTGGGCGGTCCCAAGCGAAGAGCTTAATGCGAGGCTTCGGATACGATAGTAGAGTTAGAAGAACTTTTTATTCTAATGCACTATTCATAAGCTGTACTATAACTGATATCTGCGAATTTTGTTTCCCAGCTTAAGCTCTGCGCAACAGGTGTGTACACCCTCAAGGGGATGCATACTAGACGAGGCCCGGATGGTCCGTTACTCCGATCAAAAGTAGGTTTTGCCCACCAGACCATTAGCGTATACATTATCTCTTCACTCTGAGTGTTTATTCAACATTGCCACCACAGCTTACTCTAGGGGTCTAGTCAGGGCTCTGTGTACGCCAAGGCAGCCGCGCTCTCCCCGAGATGCAGTGGTGACCAAAAAAGAACTGGCAAGTCTGTAAACGCTGTTACTCGCGTGCATCAGAGTGGCGATTGGCGGCCTCCGGCCACTCTGCGCAGCGCCTGAGACATCTTTTAGAAAGTCTGAAAATTAAAAAGAATGCAAAATTACTAATCCGCTTTTGGAGCCTCGGGCCACTCTGCGCAGTGCCTGAGACATCTTTCAGAAAGTCTTAAAATTAGAAAGATTGCATTATTGTTTGCGCAGCGCCTGAGACATCTTTCAGAAAGTCTGAAAATTGGAAAGAATGCAAAATTACTAGTCCGCTTTTGGAAGGTCACCAAATCGTCGCCTCGACTGCTGCCTGGCCAGCCCGTGGTTTTGCTTGGCCGACTCAGCCTTGGCTTGCAGACCAGACCGTAATAGGTATAGCATTCTTTCACTCTTTCAATATTTTAGACCATTTTTTTGGATGCCGTGCTTGCTCGCAAGGCTGTGCTGCTGACATGGCACTGCACTGCAGCCTAGTGGGGCTGTGTCTACGTGTGCTCCGCCTCCACGGCTGAATTTGCCTGCATACAACAGACGCACGCTTCAGCAGGCTCTGACCGTAAGGATACGCAGCCTCATCATGGCACCCGCATAAACCTTGGATGACCATTTTGCCGTGGGAGCAAGGCCTTTGCATGCCGGGCTGACCGTTTGTTAATTCCGCACCTCTTTTTATCTTTCTTCTGGGCCCCTCAGCCATATTGCTTCGTGCGGTAGCTCGGTCGCGTTTGTCATCAGACGAACGCCCTCGGGGGGAAAACAAATTTATTCGCTCGTGTAAAACAGTGGTTTAGCACTGAATCCTTCCCTTCTCATCCGGCCAGACCCCTCATCGCAATTTTCTCCAGCCCCACGGGGTCGCTTAATACAGCAATTGGGCAGTCGAATGACCATGAGCGCTCCCACCGCCGAAACACGTGACATCGGCCCCCAGGCCCTGTCAAACGACCAGTACGCAGTCGGCTGGATCTCCGCGCTCCCCCATGAGGCGGTCGCCGCAAAGGCCGCCCTGGACCAGTTCCACGGCCGGGCCCCAGTCAGCAAAAATGCAGCCGACCAGAACTCATACATCCTGGGGCAAATCGGCGACCACAACGTCGTCATCGCCTCACTTCCGGGTGGCGTCATCGGGACCACTTCCGCCACCACCACGGCCATGCACATGCTGGCCAGTTTCCCTTCAATCCGAATCGGCCTTATGGTCGGCATCGGCGCAGGAATCCCGAAAGTCAAGAAAGACAGGAAGAGCGGCGAGTGCCGCGAGCTTCGCGATATCCGACTCGGCGATGTCGTGGTCAGTCAGCCTGGTGGCGGACGCGGAGGCGTGGCCCAATACGATTTTGGCAAGGCTCTGGCTGGCGGGGAGTTCCGACCGTCGGGTTTCCTGAACGGTCCGCCCAGGGCGCTGCTCAACGCAGTCAGTGTGCTGCGCCAGTTGCACGAGGCTTGTGAAACCAGGCTGCCTGATCTGCTGAGCGAGCTGCTCCAGAAGCTCAGCAATGCGAGGCCGTCCTACGGCTACCCCGGGCAGGAGCACGACCGGCTTTTCGACGCTGCGTATCCGCATGCAGACGATGAAGAGAGCTGCGATGACTGTCTCGACGACATGGAAATCCTCCGCCTGGAACGCCCGTGCGCCGACCCGGTGCTGCACTGCGGCGTCATCGCCTCGGGGAACCAGGTCATCAAGGACCCTGCTGTGCGAGACCGCCTTGGTAGGGATTGCATCTGCTTCGAGATGGAAGCTGCCGGACTTATGAACGACTTCCCTTGTCTCGTCATCCGTGGCATATGCGACTACGCGGACTCGCATAAGAACGATGGGTGGCAGAGGTATGCGGCGGTTGCCGCTGCAGCGTGCGCGAAGGAGGTACTTCTGAACATGCCGAAGGTGGAGGTTGAGGGCGAGAGGTTGGCTAGAGAGGTTTTGCAGGCTGCACAGACGGGTGGGTTGTCACCTCCTCCGCACGGGGCATGATTGAAATATATTGCTTACTTGTTTTGCGTCCGAATGTAGTGATCGACTCTGTACGTGAGAATGCGAGGCTGCTTCACGATGGTATGTATTCGTCATGAGCCGTGTACGCGTTCCAAGTGCCAACCTTCTACAGACCTGGAGCAAAAGCGGAAAACTGAGATCCTCGACTGGCTGAGCCACGTCAACTACACTGCCATCAAAGCCGACTTGCTGCAAAAGAGATGCAGTGGGACTGGGGACTGGATCTTGACTGATCCAACCTTTCAGGCCTGGATAGAAGGTGACAACCCAACTCTCTTTTGTTCTGGTATCCCCGGCGGGGGCAAGTCGATGGCGGCATCTGTCGTGATTGAGAACTTGGCCTCCCGATGCGAAGGCCGCAATACAGCCGTTGCATTTCTGTATTGCAAGCATGACATGAGGAATGAGCAGGCAGCCGACCATTTGCTCGCCACATTGCTGAGGCAGCTTGTTGAAGCGAAAGGTCGGCTCCATGAAGCCATCATGCACTTGGACGAGGAGTGCAAAAAGAAGAGAAACCCCACCGCCGATGAGCTTAAAAAGGCCCTTCTCGTCATACTAAACACTTACGATAGAGTATATATTGTGGTAGACGGGCTTGACGAGTGCTCAAACTGGGACGACGACATCCGTCCAGTATTCCTCGACACAATCCGTCACCTCCAGGATAGTTCGCCCGTAAAGCTGCTGGCGACGTCAAGAGATATTCCAATCATCCAGGAAGAGTTCCAGCGCGATGTGAGGTTAGATATCTCTGCGCGAAAAGCAGATGTTTTAAAGTATCTGCAGAGCAGGCATGACATGTCAAGGGTCGTGCGAAGAAACGAGGCGCTGCGACTGCAGATTGCAAAGGATATCTCCGATACAGTCAATGGAATGTAAGTGACCTTGGAACATGCATGAAACCTACCCATCTAAATCGTGAGAAAATAGGTTTCTTCTCGCCCACCTCTACTTCAATTCACTGAAGCCGAAGAGGACGGAGGCAGATATCAGAGACGCTTTGAAAGAAATAAAAGATGGCCCCCGAGGACTCCGTGCACTCGAAGGAGCATACAAAGCAGCCATTCAACGAATTGATGATCAGGTGGAACAGGAAGATCGCGAGTGGGCATACGAGGTCATGCGCTGGGTGGGGAACGCGGAGGTCTCTTTGAGTGTAGAAGAACTCCAGATCGCACTTGCAATCCGGCCGGACGACCGTCAGCTCAGCGAACAAAGGTTTCCGAACTGTTTTGAGGTGGTTTCCCTTTGCGCCGGACTGGTATCGATCAACCACGGCAGCAACACTGTTCAACTCATCCACTACACGACAAAGGAATACCTCGACCTCAACCCTCCTAGTTGGATCGCATCGGCTCAAGCGAAGATAGCTACTTCTTGCCTTACGTACCTCACGTTCGACGACTTCTCTTGCGGAAGAGCCAAGTCGGACCAGGACTTCGAGGAGCGAATAGATAGTCACAAGCTGCTCCGGTACGCCTCCAGTCACTGGGGCCACCACGCACGGAGATGCCAACAGCAACTGCTGCAAAATTCCCACGGAATTCTCCGGAAATTCCTGCAAAACCACAGCTTCACATTCGCAGCCAGCCAGGCGCGCAATGCACAGGGCTACTGGAGCGGATACAGCCAGGAACCTGCACACTGGCTCTGGTCTCACACCCTGGCATCCTTCGGGCTAGCGGAGGTCTTCACGTCCGTACTCCGCGTCGACATGGAAATGTACTTCAGAGCCATCGACATCGACTTTGAAGACAAAAGCTGCATCATGACTCCTCTCGCCTTGGCATGCATTGCAGGACACGCAGAAGTCGTCAGGCTCTTTCTCGATCTTGTGCCCGGGAAGGTACGTCTTGATTCGGGAGTCGCTTTTGGTTACCCAACACCTCTCGGCCACGCAGTGAACAACGGACACCACGCCGTCGTGCGATTGTTCGTTGGCCTTGGATCAGGACTCGTAGACTTGAACTCCAACATCCACTGCCGCCGGCGCCCCCCGCTCGCTGTAGCTGCCAAAAACGGGTTTTACGACACGGTCGATCTGCTCGTTCGTCTCGGCCAGGAACGGATCGCGGTGGACACGACTAAAGACATCAACAGACGGACACCGCTGGCGTATGCTGCACAGTCTGGGCATTACAAGATAGTAGAGCTACTGGTCAGCCTCGGCCCGAGCATGGTGAATCCCGATCGGAAAGACAAGCTTGGGAACACGCCGCTGATGCTGGCCGCTGCACAAGGTGACGGTGAGGTAGTGAAGTTGCTGATGGACCTCGGGCCTGACCGGATCGACGCCAACCGCACGAATGCTTCCGGGCGGACGGCGTTGCAGGAGGCTGTGGTGCACGACCGTTTAAGCGTGGTCGGAGTGCTCGTGGCCTATCCGCCAGATAGAGTCGATGCCAATTTCTCTACGGAGACGTTCACCCAGACAGCCCTTGCATACGCAGCAGAGAAGGGCCTCGAGTCCATCGTTCGAACTCTCGTCAACTTTGGGCCTGGCAGGGTCGATCTCAACTCCAGGGGCTGGCGCAACATGACCCCGCTTTTGTGGGCGGCAAAGGAAGGGCACGTTGGCATCGTCAAGCTGCTCACAGACCATAGACAAGAGCTCGTGGACGCAAACGCGGTCGATGTGGAGGGGTACACTCCTTTGATATGGGCCGTGAGGAACGAACACTACGAGACGATCAAGTTTCTCGTTGGGCTTGGCGCAGAAAGAGTGGACGTGAGCATCGTTGATAAATATACGTTTACCGCTTTACACTACGCTTCTCGACGAGGGGAGAAATTTGCGAAGCTCTTATCTTAATGTATGCACAATTACACATGGCTGATAAGTCTGGGCTTGGCAACAGGTTTGCAATCTGACGATGGGGGTATACCTGATAAATCGTTGACAAGCTGTTGGATATCGGGACTCATCGCCATGTGTTGACTTTTTCAATACCATCGCTACACAGCCCTTACCATGACAACCGTTTCTACGGACTCGACGGCCTCCACCAGCTCGACTCGTTCCCACAACATGCCCAGCGCAGATTGGAAAAGGACCGCACGCAGCCGCAGCTGATCAAGCCTGGCAGGAAAGCAGTCACGCATTTTAGTGAAGGACCTGTGTCTCGCCGCAGCCCAGGGAGATACATCGATGATCGAGACCCTTTATAGCAAAGGCGCAGACGTAAATGGGGGACACGAAACTTTCAACCTTTCACCCAACGTAACCAAGGAAGGGCAAGCTATTGCGGTAAAGTCCATCTTTCGACACGGGTCCTCATCCTCCAGGGCTGACCGGACCCCGCTCCATTACGCGGCTGAGAATGGCCACGCCGATGCTATTCGCGTTCTTATCGCCCGCGGAGCCGACCCAAATTCCAAGACCAAAGGAGGAATGATTCCACTACACGTCGCAAGAGGAGGATCCGAGACCGTGGAAACGCTGATAGCCCTCGGGGCGAATATGCTTGCCACGGACGACTCCGGAGCCACTCCGCTCCACGCATTCGCCGCAGCTGGCCAGACCGACGGCGTCAAAGCGCTGTTAGCCGCCAGGTGCCCCGTAGACATCATCGACAAGGCGCAGCGAACACCCCTCCACCTCTAGCTGTGTAGACCCCCACCCATCTAGACAACGAGTATACGTCACGGTGTTTCAGCTTTCGTGATGTTCACTTATTGTACTCACCGGCGGTCTGCATGCACGATCCTACTGAATAAACATCACACGCAAGTCTTACAGCATAAGCACACCCCACGTTTTTGTTTCTATAAGATTTCCAAAGATCTATAATCACATTACCCGTTTTTTCTTTTTGGTTAGATTGAATGTCGCCATAAGCTGATGTGCCACTCGCCCGAAAGCCCTAAGTAGCACAGGGTCTCGCGTAAGACAAAGGGCCCCCGCTCAGTACTTGGATCTATAGCTAACTACAGAGAAGACCATGTCAGCCCCGGTACTAGTCGGCGTAATCTTAGCTCCGGCACAAGAAAGGGATACCTAGTGCGCCGAAGAACTGCTCGCTATGTGTACGTTAAGTTTCACTAAAACTCATACGCTGAGCAAATTTGTTGTTCTCCTTCTGCATACAATTCTCAATAGTAATTCAGATTCCAAGGTTGTAAGCATGGAACCAGCATCTCGCATCTCCGACGGAAAGCCCGACATCTGGTAAGTTGCACTGGAAAAAAATTGTGGGAGGGGAGGGGGAAAGTGCGGAGAGCATTGCACTAACAAACTGACCAACCCCTGTCTACTCAGGTCCGTGGTCAACGATGCATCCAAAAATTCGATGGTGCAGCCTGTAGTCAACCTGGGCCAAGGCTTCTTGTAAGTTTCTCCCACTCCCGATATCCATTTGCCGACGAAAGCCGTTCAATGACCGATTGATACCGGGGAAAGCTCCTACAATCCGCTAAGTTTCGTACTGGACGCACTGAAGGAAACCGTCGACCGCGTTGAATGCAACCAATATACTCCCACTCGGGTGGGTACATGCATGAACATGCTTCTCCAATCTCTTAAGCCAAGACTTACAGCTAACAAATTTCAGGGTCGAGCTCGCCTGCGCCAGGCACTGGCCGACGCGTACGGCACATCGCTCGGTCGCCGCCTGGACCCGGAGAAAGAGATTTTGATCACTACGGGTGCCAACGAGGGCATCTTAAGCGCCATAATCGCCTATGTCAATCCGGGTGACAAGGTCATTATCATAGAGCCTCATTTCGACCAGCATGTCTCTCTCCTAGCTCTTCTTCATCCTCCCCACCCATTTTACCTTCTATGTTCACGTTCTTGTTTCTGAATTCTGACGGATGCAATCTTGTTGCACCCAGTTTTGTCCGCAACGTGCAAATGGCAGGCGGAGTGGTCAAATTCATCACCCTTCACCCACCACCAGAGCTACTACATGGCAACGGCAGCGGCAGCAGCAGTGCTAAAGAGTGGATGCTGAAAATGGACGAGGTGCACGCTGCAGCCGGCCCGCGCACCAAGATGCTCGTACGTCTGTCCTTCCCCCTCCTCCGCTGGCACATTTGCGGAACCCAAAAGACTCGCCCACACGAAACAGATCCTCAACACTCCGCACAACCCCACCGGCAAGACATTTATCACCGACGAACTCGCGGCCATAGCGTCCGTCTGCGCTACGCATTCCCTCGTCCTCCTCTCCGACGAAGTTCACGCCCGCCTCTCCTATACCACCACCTCTTCTTCCCCACCCATCCTTCCCCACCCCCGCCCCTTTCACCCGTCCGTCATGCTGACCACAGGTTCCGTCGCCAAAGACT